>BROG01001973.1:0-20181 GCA_030159075.1 Atrina japonica | reverse complement strand
AGAGAGAGAGAGAGAGAGCACATGTGTTTATGCATACATGTGTGTGTGTGTATGTGTGTTTGTAGTGAGTCTGTGTATATGTACATGCATTTGTGTCTGTGAGTTGTAACTTACCTCTCCTGTATATCCACATTTAACATGTATTCTAAATTCAGAGTGGACAGTTGTCAGTCAACCATGACACACACCATGCACATGTACATTTCAAATAATTCCACAAATTGATGAATGTTGTCTAGGATTTGAAAAATTTACATATTTATTCTCTGTAACGGTAAGTGCACGTGTCTCGCTTCAGTCACAGTTACAGTTTTTCCAGAGAATTTATTACATGGTGAAACCGCGTGAAACATATTATGTCCAAAGCTTGTTAGGTAATCAATATCAGACATAAAATAATTGTAAAACTGCTAAATACTTCACCAGATATATATATGAGGGGATGGATGGATGTGTGTGTTTTGATATATAGATGATAAATATACATGTACAGTGAAACCTATATATAGGGGCCATCCAAGGGACCATAAAATATTGACCTTTATGTACAGGTGACCCTTATACACAGGTTCAATTTAGTTGAAATATGCAGTCAAGGGACATGAAAAAAACTGGCCTTTATAAATAGGTCATCCTTATCTAGAGGTGGCCACTATAGAAAGTTTTACTGTACATGTATTTTAAAACTGCTAAATACTTGAACAGATATATGTTTGGGGAGGGGTGTCTGTGCGTTATTTCAGACACAAATACATGTACATGTATATTATAAAACTGCTACATGTAAATACTTGAACAGATATATGTAAGTGTTGGAAGGAGGGGGGACGTGTAATAATATAAATGGTCTTAGATATATTGTAAAATTGCTAAATATTTGAACAGATATGTATGTAAGTGTTGGAAGGAGGGGATGTGTGTGTGTGTGTGTGTGTGTGTGTGTGTGTGTGTGTGTGTGTGTGTGTGTGTGTGTGTGTGTGTGTGTGTGTGTGTGTGTGTGTGTGTGTGTGTATGTTGATATATTGGTCATAGATATATTGTAAAACTGCTAGATACCAGTATCTGCACACACACACATATATGTGTGTGTATGTGTGTGTGTGTGTTAGAAGGAGGGGGTGTGTAAATAAATTGTAGTGGTGTCTCTATAAAACTTTGACCCCAAGTGCTAAGCTTTTCATAAAGGTTTAAAAGTCCCATAACTGTGGTAAATAATGTCAAAGTTGGCCAAAACAAGACCTCTATGTATCATTGGTAAATATCATAGCAAACATACAAAATTTGGTTAAAATTTAAGGAAGGAATATTGTAAATTTAAGGGGATAAGCAGAAAAACCAAAGCTAATTGCCTCTGATATTGAATTTCAAAATATCAGTAAAAAGAAGTCCTAGACTTTAGACAGTACTGGTTAATGTCAGTCGATGTGAAATGAACATTGATTGTGACTGGAGAGGTTGGCACTTGCGTAATCTAATTTTGGAGTCGAACAGTGTTTTGATGACATAATCAATACAATGTGACTTTATATTCACAGACAAATTGTTCTTTTTGCGGAATCATATTATATTTCATGGTATTTACATATTTCATTTATTTTCATGCTGGAACTAGCATAGTGGTTTTATCAGCAGAAATGTCAAATGTTCTTTGACAAATGACCAAAAAATTAACTTTTCTCCATTCAAATTGATTAACTTTTGTTTTATTTATAAATTTGAGGTTAAAAAAGTAAAAAAGATGAACGGATGGATCAATAAATGAATGAAAAAAATTAGTTGATGGATGAATGGACAAATAAACAGAAATGTCTGTTGCTGTTTGTCATAGATTATTTCTGTCATTCATATACAGTTGTAGGACAAACGTAATTTCCCCAAAATTAATTGTACCATATACTCTTAGTAATTCTGCAATTGTTTGATTTTGACCTCTGAATTTGGTAGACATCCAAAATAAATGAAAATGACTTGTTTAACCCGGGGAATGTGGGCCTAATTTTGATAATATTTTGGTTTGTTGACATCCGTAAATTACTTAAGTATCAATGGTTTTATTATGTATTATATCTCAGATCCATTCATTATCTTTGTATTAAATAGAAAAATGAAGTTACTCTCACGAAGAATATGGTAATGTATTTCTCATGAAACAATAAATGAGTAACAAAACCTAAAATTTTTGTGAATCAAGTTTTTTTAGAATTAGGTAAACATACTTGCCAAGTCTCCCCCATAAATAGGGAGACTCCCTATTTTTTATGTAATGTATAATTTCATCAAGACAAATACATATCTCCCCAATGAAAATTTTAAATTTTCCAATTAATCCTTACTAAAATTTAGAGTCTCCCCAATGAGATTGAAAAATCTCCCCCGTGAAAAATTTTCAAGGTTGGCAAGTCTGGATAAAGGATAAATTCTCTTGGAGTTACTGAAAAAATATGAATCTACTAAGAAAATACAGTGAAAATAATTTATGGAAGCAGACGTAAAACATAAAATTTTGTTGTGGTTTTAATTTAGTTGTCATGTTTATTTTCTTGTTTCCGTTTATCTACAAAGTCTTAACCATGACAAAATTTTACAGAAATTATATTTAGTAATAGCAATAGATTCCTTTACAAATAGTTTTTTTTTTATTATTTCAATAAAATTTCATTTCAGCTTTGTTTTATTTTCAAAACAAAAACATTAGAATTTTAATTCTGATATATATACCTGTACCATATATATATATATATATATATATATATATATATATATATATATATATATATATATATATATATATATATACAGTGAAACCTGTATATAGGGGCCAACCAAGGGACCAGAAAATATTGACCTTTATGTGCAGGTGACCGTTATAAACAGGTTCAATTTAGTTGAAGTATGCAGTCAAAGGACTCGAATAAATTGGCCCTAATAAACAGGTAATTCTTATATAGAGGTGGTCACTATAGCAGGTTTTACTTATATATATATATATATATGATGTCTCAGACCTAGCTTTACTTATAAGGGCATTAGCTGTGTTTACTGAAGAAAAAAAAATATTTCAATTTTTTCTACCTTTGATACATGTACTTGATGTACAATAAGAATTAAGAGCTATACACAGGCATAAAAAAAACTTGTATTCCTATATATTTTGTGAAAATGAGGTCAGGTCCAGTTTGGTATTCTTATACAAACAGTAAAATTGAATTAATCAATTGCAAGTGTAGTAATTGCCAAACTGGGTTTCTCAAGCAATTTTCACTAAATGTATAGGAATTTAAGAATTGTTATGCCTGTACATATTATTTTTTGTTATTATATATCAGTTTTAGTAGTTAAAAAGGAAAGATATTTTAAATATATATATATATATATATATATATATATATATACAGCTAATGCCTCTATAACAAAGGTTTTGGCCTCCTTCTCACAGTTGATTTAGTGAAAAGTATGATTTTCTCAGTTTGTGAGGTCAACAAATCTGCTCTTTCATATGTCCAGAATCAAAATTTTATTTTAAAATAAATCTTATTTTACACGGGACTTGAGACTAATTACATGTTACAGCGGTAGTTAGAGAACCTTCACCAAGGGCTTGGCATGAGATTTTAAAATCAAATATTTTGTGAGATAATGGATGTCCTTGTGACGCAGTTAAGGGCATGGCCTATAACAGAACCGTCACTGCATTGGCTTAAATCCAAATCTCAAAATTTTTGGCACTTTGCTAAAATGTAGGTGATATCTCCTCTTGAGAGAAACATTTTTAAGATGAGACATCAAATGGCATTGAAACAAAATGCCGAGATTCAAAAAGCATTGAAACAAAATGCTAAGATTTAAACAGCATTGAAACAAAATACTGAGATTTAAACAGCACTGAAACAAAATGCTAACATGTACAGGCCTACCAAGGTAAACTGGCACATGTTTATAAGCACGAGTCTAAATCAAATCATAACAGGGGTGACAAGTTACTTGTCGTCACAAAAGTATTAGAGATTCAGTAATGCATGGAGTCCATGCAAGGCAATATGTTTTACCTGTACAACCTTTTTTTAGAAAGTAGTCTGTTTTGTTATGGATTTTGACCTAAACCGGATGTGCAACTTTTCCTTCGTAGACCTATATGTTTATATATGTGTAGATATATGAGCCAGCGACTGAAAAAGGGTCCTTAGTACATAACAAAGGTGTAGGAAGGGGGGGGCATGAGCACTCCGCCCCCCCACACACAAACTTTTCAAAACTGGGTGGGCATAAGTACATGTATGTTTGTCCCCCCTCTATTTTTTGATGTAATTTCTTTTATCACAGCTACAAATTTTTTTAGTTACTTGGTTTTTTCAAACAGAAGTCAATATTTTGAATGGTTGTGCCCCCCCCCCCCCACCACCCCGCTTTTCTGGACCCAGCTATGCCACTGCATAACCAATGAAATACTAGAAAACAAGGAATTCCATCTGACGTAATATTTCTAATTTTGTAAATTTTTCTCGTCATCGGAAATAGAAAAAGTTGCTCTCACCTGTAATCCCTCTCATATAATATCTTTTAAATCCAGATATGTTCAAGTTTCTGAAAAATTAAAAATAACAATTTCCCTCCAAAATTTGTCCTAAGGATCCTTTTCTTAGGAGCTTTATATATATATATATATATATATATATATATATATATATATATATATATGGAAAGATTTGTATTTATAGAATTAGAATTATGATAGAGACGATATATTGCAACATACCTTTATACATGTTTACTTTGTATCTTTGTGTTTTTCAGTGGCTTTCTGGTCAATACTTCCTTCATATGGAGTTTATATCCATATATACATATACATGTATTTACATACTGTTATTATTCATCCTATGTACACAGGTCTATTGATAATGCACACACTGCATATATATAGATGATCTAGCCATTTGTGTGTGTCCCTCTGTGTTCTACACAAAACTTAAACCAGTAGCTTTTCCCTGGATTCAATCAATATATACATATGAAATATCGCTTAACATCTACAGTTGGGTCTAAAGTCACTGTCCGCTAGACGAAATCGACAAGATCTAATTTCATGAAGACATCAAAATCCTTATTTAAACTTGACAAGATACAGGTGTTTTACCTGATCAATTTCACCTGGTATTTTTTATTTTTGAATACGATAATGATATTCCTTACATGCAGAGATTTCCACGAGGATGTTTATTCAATTTCCAATGCAGAAGATCGACTTGTGGGTGGGGAAAACCTAGATTTTTGAAGTAATTATTTTAACATCAAGAAATTTGATATTTATTGTTTGCTAAAATCTTGTATCTGACAGGTGCTTGTGACTAAATACAAAAAGATATAAGAAGTGAAAGATAAATGTTGAATTTTATGTATTTAGTTGAGCAAGTTATATAATGTTCAAATGTGATTGTTATTGTTAAAGCCAAAAGATAATGTATTATGATAACATCTGTTATTAAATTGCCTTGAAAATGTCAAAGGCAGCAACTTATGATCAACAGCTACCACTGACATGTTTCATCTGTCTATCAATCTGTCTGTCTGTCTATCTATCTATCTATCTATCTGTCTGTCTATTTATCTATCTATCTATCTATCTATCTATCTATCTGTCTGTCTGTCTGTCTGTCTGTCTGTCTGTCTGTCTGTCTGTCTATCTATCTATCTATCTATCTTTTTATCTATCTAATATCTGCTTTTCTATCTACCTATATCTGTCTATTCATCTATCTGTCTATCTATTTATTCATCCATCTTCTCTGTCTATCCATCTAAGTCTGTCTGTCTATATATCTATTTATCTATAAGTCTGTCTATTTATTTATTCATCCATCTCTCTGTCTATTTATTTATTTATATATAAGTCTGTCTGTCTATTTATTCATCCATCTTCTCTGTCTGTTTATCTGTAAGTCTGTCTATCTATCTATTTATCTATAAGTCTCTATTTATTCATCCATCTCTCTGTCAATCTGTGTATTTATTTATATATAAGTCTGTCTGTCTGTCTATCTATGTATTTATTTATATATAAGTCTGTCTATTTATATTTATCTATCTTTCTATCCATCATTCTCTATCTATCTGTCTGTCTTTCTCTATATATCTGTCTATCTGTTTGTCTGTCTGTCTATATATGTATCTATCTCTCTGTCTATCTATCTGTCTGTCTGTCCATCCATCTTTAAATCCAGTACCTTAATCCTTAAATGAAAGTTGACAGTAGAAAATCCTAAGAATTTATTGCAAGTAAAACAAGAAATTGATTTGGAAGTGTTTCATAAAAATCATAATGGATTTGACACAGTTAAACTTTACTAGTAATAGAGTAAAGTCATGCTCTGTAGTGATAATTTTGTGTACTTTTCTCAATTCCTGGCCTTAAGTCTTTTCTCTCGAAATTTAAAGGCATCGTCAGTTACACAGAAGATTGGTCATAAACTGTTTTATATAATTCACAAGTTTGACTGTGGACTCTCAAAGATCCAATAAAAATATTTTACAAGATGGTTACCTTGATTTATTGACGCATACTTTTAACCCTCTCTCCCACTACAAATTTAGAATATACAGGTAACTGCTATTATTTCTTGTTTTTTACCTGAAAATACAGGTAACTAGAAAGAGATACATGTATGAGATTTGGCACCAAACAAAAACTTTTTAGCACATATAACTGTTCTAAAATAGCTCCCTGCAGCATCTGTCTCACAAGGGAAATGTCATGGATTCAAATCTGATTTGGCCGAGACATATGACATATGGTGTAATTATAAATACTGTGGAACCTAACAATTCGCACCACTGACAGACTCAAAGTGGTCTGATTAGTGAGGTGGCCTCTCAAGTGATGTTTTGTTTCCATTGAAAAATCATGGAACCAGAAATTTATGGTCTGAGCTCATAATCAAGGTTCCACTGTATATACCGTACATTTTGTACCCTTGAAAGCTAAGTCAGGGGAGAGTTTAGTATTTATCACTCACACACACACACACACACACATACACACACACACACACACACACACACACACATATATATATATATATATATATATATATATATATATATATATATATACACATTGTATATACAAAGCACTAAAACCAACAACACTATATACCCTAGGGTGTCGGATCTTAAAGAATAGATACAAGTCAAGAAAAGAATATATAAAGCACTTGAAATATATATTATTTCTTTCGCTCTCCGGTTGTGTGTGTGTGAGTGGGTGTTTGCATGAGACTGTGTTATGTGTACGTTTTTTCATGTTATTTTAATCGTTTTGTCCTGATTCAGGAACAGGTCGTCTCAAAAATTTGATTTTCATTTTGTCTGTGTTGTTAGTCATTTTAGTGCTTTATATATATATGTGTGTGTGTGTGTGTGTGTGTGTGTGTGTGTGTGTGTGTGTGTGTGTGTGTGCACACATTATGCTTTCTTTGTACTCTTGTGTCTTCATTTCTTACATTTAGAACAACTATAGTATATCATACAAAAAAATGCTTGCTGCCATTTGCCTCACAAAATTTTACGGAACTTGATACTTGTGTTTAGACTACCATGTATTGTGGCCAAATTCATGCTTGGTGCCGCTTGCTTCCTTTACAGAGTTATTCCCCTTTGCTGTATCACACTTCAAGAGCTCTACAATGCCCTAGTGTCTACATTTCTCAAAAGAATTTTATTAAACTTGATGCCAGTGTTTAAAATACCTGCATGTATTGTGGAAAAGTTGTGTTTGACGCCACTTGCCTCTTTCTTTACAGAGTTATTGCCCTTTATAATATTAAATTTTCTATTTAAGTGTTCTAGTTTCCATAATTTGAGGGCCTCTATGTCAGAATTGTTAAAACATCATACTTTAAACCATGAAGTCTCTCACTTCTTGTCAGCACAGGTTTGAGCCCCGTTGGAATCGAAGCTGATTTTTGTGAGAAAGTTTGCCAGTTTATTTGCGGAAGGACAGTGGTGTCTTCCTGGGTACATTAAATTGTAACCAGATTCTCTCCCCACCATTAAAAACTAGCATAATGGAACAATTGTTGAATGTGGCATAAAACAAAAAAAGATCAAATTTACATTTTGAAACTTAATGCTTACTCTTCCATGGCACCTGATCCCACCTCTTGATTTCAAGATGTCCATGTTTGTCCATTTTTTTTACCAGATTTGTACCTATAGCCTGGACATCCTAAAAATTTATACTTTGGTATCTGAGATTTTTTATATACTAGTGTTAAAAGAAAACAATATCTATGATAAGTTCAATATCGGTGCCATTTGCCTCCTTACATACATACTGCTTGCTAGGGGATTTGTATCAGTTGAGATGCCTCATTATTTTCAGTGTTTCTCGATGTTTGACCCTTACTTAATTTAAAAGGCTTTTACTGAAAAATTCAGATACATGTGCTTCAATGCCATTTAACTCACATCTAAAAGGGTACTAGTATCTCTTCAAGCTAGACTTATTACAGTTAAATGTTCGGGAAATACAGTTGTCTAATGTCCTCTCACTCTCTTCTCACCCATTGGACCTTGGTACACGGATGGCATGACAGTCCCTGAACATTGGCTTCCGATTAAGAGGATTGGTTGATGTTATGTTTACACACTTCTAATATGATGTAGTTGCCTAGCGATAGAACATTCGACTCACGATTGGAATTAGATCCCGTATTTGATTTGTTGTACCAGCTCACACCAAATACTTTTAATTTTATTTTTTTAAATTAGTAGTGGTTGTATGTTTTGCCAAGTGCTCAGCATACGAAGTAAAAGTTCCAGTGGCATGTAAAAGAAAAATCATTGTATTGACATCAGTCTTTAGCACAGGTCAAAATATGTGGCACTTCACCTGAAGCTTTTGACCTCTCCATATAAATGTAAGTGACAAATTCTTGTCAGGAATGTAAATGTGAGACAACAAACAGTCAAACCCATCTCTACTGCTCAAACATTTTTACTGTTGCTTTACATCTCTCAAAGAATTTTTCACTTAAGAGATGTCACCTACAGCTTTAGGTAAAGTGCCACAATTTTTAACCTGTGCTATGAACTGACACCAATGCAGTGAGGGTTTTATTTCATGCCGTGACAACCGTGACATGGAATAAGTCTCAGCTGTATGCCTATCAGTTTTGGAGGAAAAATCAATATCGTATTCGACCCATTAAGCGCCCAGGGTGCTACAAAAATCAGGAAAAAGGGGTGGGCGCTTAATGGGACCAGGTAATAGTCAAATTGACGTAAAACTTTAAATTTTTTGTAAGGCACAGTGGTAAAGTCATTGTAGTTGTTACCGAGGACACCTATCAACATAATTCTGTTGCTTTGGGCTACAAATAAACTGTTACTTACTTTTTTTTCAGGCCCTCATCTCCTTGTCAACCAGCTAGAAAAGATTCTTTATCATATATAAAAAAAGGGGGAGGGGCACTTATAGGTCCCTATTGGTCGAATACCGTACCAGTTTTTGAAGTCTTTGATATGACAAGTATCGGGATTCGAACCAAGGACATTCGGCTTTCAAGTCAAACGCTCTACCACAAGAATATTGCAAGTGAACTAAACTAAACTTGTATGTCATATATCATGTCAAGTTCTTACGATTCCTACAGTACATTATGCTTCAGATGTCTTGATGGGTGGGGTCAAAATGTAGGACATTGCAAAAATTTGTTGGGACCGGGAGCATTTGTGTTTCACAAACACATTTTTGTTTTTCTTTTTTTTTCTTTTTTGGTGTGTTTTTTTTTATTCCATATAAAAACAAATTTTTTTCAAAGTAATATTACAAAGTCAATTCATATTCAGTACAATTATCTCTGTTGACCTTTAATGTTTTGAAGTTTCTGTGTTTGCTTTGTTTTGAATGTCCATTGTTTTGTTTTATAGTACTGATAGGTTTTGCAGGATACAAAGTTTTAATGTCTCTTATTAATGTATACAACTAGGGAGTTGTGACATCAAGAATTATTTCATTTCCTACTAAATTTTGAAAACAGAAAACTTACACATCAAGAGCAAATTTACAATAAAAGTATTAGATATTTTGAGTTTAATAAGATATAATTTTCACCATAGTTGGTTTCAAAATGACTCTCCATGAATGTTTTTTAAAAATGTGGTTTTCTATGAAATATATAGATGAAAATAATAAAAGTTCTTTCTTTTGCCACCCTGCTGTACAAATGTATAAACAGACCCCAAAAATGGTGTCCTGTGTTCTGATGCATCTCCGTAAACCAACAACACAGACAAACTGTAATTTTGTTGTACCTGTACCTGTATCTGTACTTTACATGCTATCTAAAGACATCAAAACAGAATTGATTTACTCATATCAAACCTCCATGTAACTGTAATCTGTGCGCTGGTAAACATTTGAATTATTATGTAATATTTGAACATTAATAAGCGACATAAAGTTAGGTAACAAAGAAACCATTGTAATTGCCATTAAAGGTTCCTGTTGGAGAGGTTTTAACTCGTTCATCCCTAAAAACACATTTGAACTGGTCTAAGCTATTGATTTACAGAAGAATCCATTGTTTTTCGGGTGTTGATGACTTTATACTCTGACAACAAAATTTATTTATAGAGATTAAACCACGATGTCATATTTCAAAATTGTTGGTTTCTTATAATTTTGGGGGCTCCCTGGCTGATTGATAAGAGCATCGTGTGTTGAACCATGAAGTCTCTCACTTCTTGTCAGTGCAGATTTGAGCCCCGTTGGAACCTAAGCTGAAGGTCGGTGGTCTCTTCCTGTGTACATTAAATTGTAACCAGATTCTCTCCCCACCATTAAAAACTAGTATAACAGAACAATTGTTGAGTGTGGTATAAAACTAAAATAAAAGATCAAATTTACGTTAAATTGTAACCAGATTCTCTCCCCACCATTAAAAACTAGTATAACAGAACAATTGTTGAGTATGGCATAAAACAAAAATAAAAGATTGAATTTACATTTTGAATCTCGGTTTTCTCCTCCACCATTTGTAAAGTGGCTGCTACCATATACCGGGAAACTGAAAGATTGCCCTTTTTGAGTGTGGCGTTAAACGATATATAAAATTCAAATTCAAACTTCTCATTTTAGTACATGAACTTTAACAGAGATAAAGAATTTATAAGGTGTTATATATTTAACATGTGTCTACACTGGTATAGGTCCACCAAAAGGTGTTGTCTATTCTTCAAAAATAGGGGTGTACAAGTCATACGTGTTACCTTGTTCTGATACAGTGCATTGCTGTAGCTCATAGATTTGTGCTAGCAACTAGGCTGTCACCCCTGTTATGATTTGATTTAGACTCATTATGTTTGTAAGCATGTGTCAATTCATCTTGGTAGAACTACATATTTTAAAAGAGCATTGTAGCTGTGTTTTTCCAATTTTTAAAAACTTTTTTTCACTACTGAGTAATTAGATTGATGTACAATAAAAAAAAAAGAAAAAAAAAGATATACACAGGCATAAAAATTCTTAAATTCCTATAAATATTGTGAGTTTTTTTTGTTTTGAGAAACCCAATTTGGCAATTATTTGTTTGCAAATGATTGATTTGACCTTACTATTTATATATGCATACGACACTGGACCTGAAAATATCTAGGAAAATAAGAATGTTAATGTCTGTGTATATCTTTTATTTGTTATTAGCAGATCTAGTAAAAAAAGAATTTTTTTTTATTTTTTTTAAATTAAGCTAATACCCCTATAAATTTTACAATAAACAGACAGAAATGTAACCATGGTAACATGACAAGATTACATTGCAGTAGCAAAACAGAATATAATGATGTACTTGACTTTTGGCAGTTATGCCTATTCGACGATTTTGTTTTGCTTTTTCTTTGCTAATAAACACTTGTTGCCTGCATGTTTTGCACTTTGATGAAAAGCCGCGTTTCATTTTTTTTCTTTTCTGAAAAATCTTTTTAATACCAATACTAATAAATATATATTCATATATATTATTATATTGCAGGAAATGTGAAGGATTTGATACCAAGACATCACCATGACAACAAACCAAACAAACAACCCAATAAAAATATATCAGAGCAAGAACTTAACACCAGGAGTGACAGAAACCTAAATGTTCAGGTATGCTTTAACTCATTATTAACCCCTGAAATACAATGGACTCTTCTGTAAATCAATGGCTTCGAGCAGTCCAAATGTGTCTTTAGGGGTAAATAAATTAGTTCATTATACTTTTGAAGGTTCACTAATTCATGCAAAATACAAGAAAAGATCTTTTTATGTGACCTGACCAATCCATCTAAAAAGTCATGACCCAAAAGTTTGGGTTTTTTTAGGAAATTTTGTCAACATTCATTGGCCAATATTTGCAAGAGTTATGGGACTTTCTATGGTAAACAATGCAATGTATTGGCAGTGTAGTGGACATACACATAAGAAATGCCTCAAAGAGGCTTAATCATGGGTGGATCCAGGATTTCAAGTTAAAGCGTGTGCTACCTGTGTCTTTGGTGAGTGTGGGAAGCTGCAAACATTTGGGTAATCCACCCCTGCTGTTGCCACTTACCATACTGAGATTTATTTAATTTTTATACGAACCCCCTTGTAAAATGACTTCATTGGTAAAGTTTTGAATGTTCAAGTTTTCTATTGCAGATTCTCAAAACACAAGAAGAAATAAAGAGTGTAGAAAAGGAATTGTATCGATTGAAAGAGTCCTTGGCAAGGAATGAAAACAAGTAATTACTGTCTGTTGCCCACTAATGATTAAACCCAGGGGGAGGGGGACTATAGACTACTGCCATCAAAATAGTCCATTCAGGGTGTTGGTTAAGTTTTTCAATTACCATATTCGACCCATTAAGCGCCCAGGTGCTACAAAAATTAGGAAAAAGGGGTGAGCGCTTAATGGGACCAATTAATAGTCAAACTGATGTAAAACAATTATTTTTTTGATAAGGCACATTGGTAAAGTTGATTTAGTTATTACCAAGGACACCTATTGACATTCTTCTGTTGCTGGGGGGCTACAGGTAAAGTGTAACTTACGGTTTTTCAGGTCCACATCTCCTTGTCAACCGACTAGAATAGATTCTCAATGGTATGTAAAAAAGGGGGAGTGGCACTTAAAGGGACAACATGGACACATAATGGGTTGAATACAGTAATTTGATAGTGGTCTCACTGGTAGAGTACAGGTTTTGATTCATCAAAACTCTCAGATTGCTTGTCATGTTGTTGTGTCCTGCATAATGGTAAAAATATTTTCAATTCCTGGTATCATTTTCCTTTGTCCAATCAAGAATTTTCCTTTTATATGGAGCAGTCACCAGCTATAGGTGAAGTGATAAATTTTGACCTTTGCTATAGACTTAGGCCAATGCAGTGAGTATTTTTTAAAGTGCCAAACGTTCTGTGACACAAGACTCATCTATCATATATCACCTGATCAATCTGTGACGGGTAGAGTATGCTAATCCCTTGGTGAAGTTACATGAAGTACTCTTTTTAATGTCTTAAAAAGAACACAGGATCATCTCTACTTGTGAAACATTGCTGTAACCAACTGCACAGCGAACTTTGAATAGTTCAACACTTTACTGTCTGAGTGACATGTTATCTTTAACATGTGTTTTAAGATGTCAATTTCAGTAAAGATCAGCTGAGTGGTAAGAGCATTACGCTTTAAACCATGAGGTCTCTCACCTCTAGTCAGTGAGCGTTTGAGTCCTCCTGAAACCTCAGCTGATTTTGTGAGAAGGTTTGCCAGTTTACTTGCAGAAGGCTGGTGATCTCTTATTGGGTACGTTGTAACCGCGTTCTCTCCTCCACCACTGAAAACTGGCTGCCACCATATGACTGAAAAATTGTTGAGTGTGGTGGCGTAAAGCAACATTTAAAATTCAAATTCATTTGATGAAGATCTAATGATTAATAGAAAACTTGATATAGGTCAGAGACAAACAAATATTTTGTCTTAGGCGACAATGATAATATTTTCCTGTAAATCACAGAAAACTTTCTAAATCATGCCAGTCCAGTAGCATAAAAATTTACTAGCCCCATCAAACATCTGCTGGCCCACAAAATAACTCAAAAAAAAAAAAATCATGATCATGATATATTTAGATAAAGAACATGAAGAATACTGTAAATTCGTAATTTTTTGTCAGACATTATTTTCGCAAAATATCAGTTTTAAATTTATTCCCCAGATGATATTTTCGCGATTTTGTATGCCCATTCTGTCTTACTTTTAACTCATTGACCCCTAAAGACACATTTGAACTGACCAAAATATTTGTTTTACAGATCAGTCCATTATTTATCAGGGTTTTATGAGTTAACATACTTCATTACAGAAGTTGTCCACTGTACACTTGTGTTCTGATGTGAACTCACAATAAAAGTCAACCATTTTATAAAACTTGCCCATTTCATCCCATTCCATTTTTTCTTTTATGTTCATTGGCTAAAATCAAGCCCAAGAACATTGCGTTGTGCCTTTCAATTTCACTTTCAGTATTAGAAAATTAAGTGAGAATTTTATTTTCGTGGAAGAAGGCTCTTGCAAAATTATGCGTAAATAAAATTCTCCCGATTATAACCAGATTTACAGAAACCAAATATGACTTTTGAGGATATTAAGACATGATATTTTCAGTTTGTATTAAAGATGAGATTTTGTGAGAAAGTTTGCCAGTTTACTGGCAGAAGGTCGGTGTCTCTCCCGATATATTGTAACTGGGTTCTCTTCTCCTCCATTGAATACTGGCCACCACCATATAAGTAAAATATTGTAGAAGGTGGCGTAAAATAACGTTTAAATTCAGGGGCATATTGTTCTCGAACACATCATTATTTAGGGGGTGTGTATGTGTGTTTTGATTGTTCATGTATTTTTATCGTAGTATTCCGGGGGAATGACTCATGAGTGAAAAATGGTTTTATTTGGGGGAGGGGGGGTTACAAATTGCAATTTTAGGACAAAAAAGTTTTATGATACAAAAGTTATTTGGTTTAAAAGCAGCGAGTTGAAAATAAATTGTAATAAATAAAAATAAGCCATCTTCTTATCACAGTCTAGGCGGTTGTCATTTATTTGAATGTATAAGGTCTTTAACTCATCAGCCTCTTAAAAACAATGGACACTTCTATAAATCAATGACTAAGATCGGTCCAAATTTGTCTTTAGGGGTGAATTAGTTAATTAAGGTTTAATGGTGTAAGTTTAAGTATATCTTTACTACAATCTTGATTTCAATTTATTTTTTTTTTTGCAGGGAGAAAAAACTTGCAGACAAAATACGAAGCAAAATAAAGTCAACCGAGGAATATCTACAGAAGCTACGAACTTCAGAACAGACGATACAGAACCATAAAAAGAAAAGAAGTGATCACAAAAAATTGACAATATTTTGAATGACGTTATCTTTAGTGATTGGACAATTATAAGTAATCAATGATTGATCAGTTAAGTAGTTTTGATTGATTATGGATTCGAAATTAGCAATACATGTAGTCCTCCAGTCCGAGGCTAGTAACTTTTGCAGTGCTCTAGTAAAGACTGTGTGTCAGCTAGTCTGGTTGACTAGTAGAAATTCTGTAAAAACAGCATAGTATAAACATGATAAATGACTACTGAAAGTGTATAAAGTGTTTGTACATTGAATACCAGAATTACCTATTCATCCCACGTTAATTTTATTTTACTCAACTCAAACTAAGATTACTTTCACTCATAAAAAAAACAAAAAGATAACTTACTAAAACTACCAATTTGGTAAATCTGGTACCGATTCAGTAAATACGTGCCAAATTGCTAATGTGTGGTACCACTTTGGGGCTAGTGAATTTGTCATAGGATTAGTAAAATTTGTTTCCGACTAGTCCAACTGACTAATGAGACATAAATGCTAAAGTCGACCCTGAAACATTTAATCAATCTCGGTGGGTTTTCCATGCCACAGTGCCGAGTATAAGAAGGGGCCTTGACCGTGGTCGAGAGGTTATAACATTGCACTTTGAACCATGAAGTCTCTCATTTCTGGTCAGCACAGGTTTGAATCCCACGGGAACTTAAGCTCCTTTTTGTGAGAAAATTTGCCAGTTTACTTGCCATTACATTGTAATCGGGTTCTCAACTCCGCCATTGAAAACTGGCCTTCACCATATAACTGAAAAATTGTTGAGTGTGGTATAAAACAAAAAATCAAATAAAACGGAGTATGGAAAAGAATTTACAATCTGACATTTTATCAGGGAACACAGGTTGAATACTGTATAATGGGTGTCTCATACTACAGTGATATTTAATATCTAGAATTTAAGAATTGACACTAAATGGTGACTGCTGGAGAAGGCAAGTTGTATATGATAGGAACTAATGAAAAAAAAAAGAAATTGACTGTATTGGTTAGAAAAAAACATAACCTCATTTTCACTAAAAATGATCAGCAAATAAAGGTCTACAACTCTCATTTTTAACCCAGAAATGTTGGAATTATCTCAATGGAGTTATTTCCCTTTTTTGCTAATTTTACCGGCTAATATTGGAATCTGGAAAAACGATTGAAGATAGAGAGAAATTGTAAGAAGCAAAAATGTTCAGCATGCAAAGATCTACAAAAAAATCAACTTTGAGAAAATAGTGCAGGAGCACCTTATGGGATTTATTTGCAATCTTGAGTTGATTTATTATGTTTTGGCTTTTTACTATTATCTTGAAAACTATTATAGTAATAGGTAAAAAAATGCAAATGTTCAACACATAAAGGTCAACAGAAAGGTTAATATAATTTTAAATGATTTCCCTGCATTTTGGTTTTTACAACAGACCAATTAATATGGTATATAATGGCTAGGTAAGTTATATTCAAATGCAATTTGATCATTTGAAAGTGAACTTGATTTGAAATGATATATTTCTATCAATTGAATCAGATTTACCTGCATCTACTATACATTGGGTAAACTTCCATGTCTGTACATGAATATGAAATATTATGATGATAAAAAAATAAACTCTTAAATCATTCATATGTTATGTTTTAAATCCCTATAATACATGTATATATAGATATATATATATATATATATATATATATATATCTATATATATATATATATATATATATATATATATATATATATATATATATATATATATATATATATATATCAAAGCCTAAATGACTACATTTTTGTCTGTGTCATTAGTCATTTTAGTGCTTTATATAATTCATTTCATGACTTGTTTCTATTTGCTGAGATCCAACACTCTTGGATATATAGTGTTGTTGCTTTTAGTGAAATTTATTTAGAGAAACCTGTATATAAAGACCCCTTTCGGGATGCAACAAAACCAGTCTTTATAGGGAAGTGGTATTTATATAGAGGTTGATTTGTACACAAATGGGTACTATTGGGGGGACAGCAAAAAAAGTCTTTGTGACCAGGTGGTCTTTATACACAGTTGGTCGCTAAAGCAGGTTTTACTATAACAGGAGCATGCAATTAACAGAAAATTGTATTATAGTCAACAAAAATGATTTTTTTTTTCATCTTGTCCTTCCATTGGTATGTATAATACTATTATATACATCCTAGGTGCACAAATTTGAATTTTCGTTCAACATTTGGTGAAACTAATGTCATAAATGCAAAATTGTTAAAATATTTTCCACATAACATGAATAGTGTCTATGTGGGCAATGCAGCATACCAGCTTGGATGCGTGAAGGTGCTCATTTTCACTCAGCCTGGACATATGCTATATGAACACTTTCAACAGAAAACAACAGCTTTTCTTGCTCACTAGTTTTCCAAAGAATGACTCAACAGTTGCAAAAATTATAACAACTGGCACGAGAAAATACTGGGCTACAAAAAGTCTGCAAAGCGAACCATCTCCAAGAAGTGAAAATGGCATATGCTAATGTGGCACTAACTCTGCAATAGTGTGACGGGCCATTCACTGGTTACCTGTGCAAAACATCAGGCTAAAATATTGAGCAGTGTTCATTTTATACAGTTTTTTAGGTTACACAGTTACCCTTTTCTGTTTGTTTGTTTATTGTTGTTTAACGTCCCACTCAAGAATCTTTCACTCATATGGAGACGTCACCAAATGCCTGTGAAAGGCTTCGAATTTTGGCCTATGCTCAGCATTTACAGCCATTGAGCAGTGAAGGTTCTTTTACATGCCGACACCTACTGTGACACGGGACCTCGAGTTTTGCTGTCTCATTCGAAGGACAGGAAACTAACCTGCCGCTGGCTGGACTCGAACTCATGACCTCACGATCAAGAGTTGAGCGCGCTACCAACTGAGCCAGGCCGGCTGAGCTTTTCTGTTTAGGGTAGTATTATACTAGGATCCCCTCCTATATATATATATATATATATATATAATATATATATATATATATATATATATATACTATATATATATATATATTATATATATATATATATATATATATATATATACATACATATATATATATATATATATATATATATATATATATATATATATATATATACATACATATATATAATTATATATTGTATCATTATCATGCCATTTCATTGTATTAAAACTCATCAAGGGATAAAAATTTCTGATACCTAACTTTAGATAATACTGAATAGTAAATTCACTGTATTTTAAAACTGCTGTTGAAAAAGCACATCTTTGAAAAATATATTTGTAGTTCTACTTTGTAGTTTTGATCATTTGTCATGCCCTAGAAACACAATAAATTTACATCAGCATGGAAACTGAAAACAAATGATGATAATTTTAATCAGTTTCTCTCTGGATTGTTAGAAAATCTCTTTATCCATTTAATTGTAATATACTGAATGATGATCATTCTATTGTAAATATGCATGAGGAAGTACCAGTGGGTAAACAAAATACCAAATTCCTTAGGAATACAAGAAATTGAATATAAAAAATAGTCTCAAAATGAAGAACAATTGTTAATTCCAAATGGGATGGGATCAGGTATCTGGAAGGAGTCATCGTCCCCTTTCAGTATGCCATACCCATCGAAAATGTCACATGGAAACTTTTCATGTTCAGTGAAAAGGTCCAGCTCGGTGAAAATGTCATCAGTTACTCTTATATATGATTGGCGAAAGCTTGCCACTGTATATGTTCGTGCTCCAAAATACTATCTAACATTTTTATGAGGGGGCTTTATATTGTTAAACAAAATCCTCGTATCAATCATCCCTCTTTATCTAAAAAAAAAGGTTATTCTGTGATCATTTTTAGGAGGGTCAGTCATCGTAAAGCCATGGTCAGGAATCGATATGCTCTTTAATTTCCTACCCGTGGTCTCATGTGACTGAAATCTCTCTTACATATTTTTATTATTCATGAAGCCGCAGTCCATGTGAGTAAATGGTATTTTCATTTGTCAACCAATCAGATGGAGGCTTTTAAAAAGTTTCAGAATTGTATTGGATCAACAGACTATGTGATAACTTTTGTTGCCAATCACAACCACTGTGATTGGATAAATTGGACAACACCTACTCCTTATAAATATCCATTAGCTACAAGAGATTTCGGCTGCATGAAACCATTGGTAGGAAAGAGCATAGCGATTCCGGACTTATTGTACAACGATGAGTAGGTCTGGCAATGCAGTTAAAAGATGTATAATTTCTGGAAGTACTAAAAGTTTCTGATTATGGTGATTCTACTGAAGTTGTAAGGTCTCATATTTGGTTTTTATTTGAACCAAGTAGTTTTAAACGGACCATATCCTTTCCTTGCAGTTGAATCACACCATGTTCATTTAACCTGTTTATATATATAGACCTTCACAATTTTAACCCTTCTCTCCGTTTCATACCTTCTTTTGACAGACGCATTAGCCAAAATACAGATGTAAGAATGGTTTATTTATTTTTCCGGAATTGTGCCCTCTTTGCACTGTATTTTCTCATCTCTATCTTATATGATTATTGAACAATGTGGGTGCGTTTTCGGATTTTTCTTGGTTTTCAGACTGATTGTACTGACTACATATGAGTCAATATCAGAAATTGTCTAACTTTTTGCCAAGGAAAAACTCAAAGAAAAGGGTCTTTGGAACATTTGTTTTAATAGCTCACACTTGCCAAAGGGCACATAA
>BROG01001972.1:0-20233 GCA_030159075.1 Atrina japonica | reverse complement strand
TGTTCATTTACAACATAAATTTTGTGAATTAAATATATTGTTTTATTATAACATGAAATATGTTTGTCATCGTGATATCATAAAAAGTTAGTTGAGCTTGATCCAGTATTGAATAAATTTGGTCAGTTCGGATCCTAGAAGTGTTCTCTCCTTGGTGGAGTTTACCCGAGGCTGCAGCGGCTGTCATATAAAATATATTTTATAGCCGCACCTGTGATTTATACGTCATATAATGACCCCGGGTAGACTTTCTATGAGGACCTATAGATGGGTTTCCGTGGCCTATACACAGGTTTCCGTAAGCAGTATTTTGCAAGAGATATTTCCCTTTGGCGGCCATATTTTCCCTTAATAAATTAACCAAATTAAATGAAGTAGGCTATTCTTGTGCACAAGTAGTTTGAAAAAAATCTTTTCAGACATATATATTTATTCGAAATTTAATCAGTACTCAAGCTCAATTTATGTTTCATGATTGTAAGGCAAAAACATACAAACTTTATACTGTAACTGGTCATGTTGTATATTGATGGCATATAATTGTAAGTAAATGGTGAAAGAAACATGGTTGAGTACGTACTGAGATTTTGAGTACCGTATTCAACGTATATATTCATTTTAAACAGGAAAATCATACGTGTAATGCAAAATTTTATATGCAACTGATGTAAAATTTTGAAGTGATTATGTAGTCAAAATAATAAATCATAAGTTGGACTTGAGTACTGAGTTCATTTGGTGACTTCGGCCGCTGGTCTTCATTCATCGTAACAGCTATGAGAGTCGAACGTTCAACTACTAGAACATTGAAAGCGGTCTGGTACTCGTGAATTGGTTTGTTCGTGTTATTGCATGTCGCCAGGTATTTTTCATTTGCAAGGAGAGATGAAGTACCACATCTTTGACTGATGCCATGTACTGTTGTAAATGTGATAATTCACAAAGATGCCACGCCTACTGTTGAAGATTAATTATGGATGCAAATTCAAAATATGTTTGCCAACGTCTCGATTGTATTCTTCAGCAAAGAACTACCAACTATAGCATATCCCCGCGTCATTTGCAGGCTATTTTCTATCAAAAACACACAAAAAAACCCAACAAAAACAAAAAATAAACAAAGAAAAAACAAAAACTAGGCTTCATGTCCCCGCGTGTGTTCAGGAGGCCAAATTGATCAATATGACTCAAAACAAGCTGTGAGTAAATTATGTAGTTCTACAATGATAAATTGGCACGTGTTTACAATCAGAACGAGTCTAAATTAAATCAGGGGTGACAGGATAGAATGTGACACAGAAATATCAAAGTTACAACAGTTTTGTATATGCAATCAAGTTTACACATGTACTCCGCATTTTGGAAAAAACATACCAGTGTTTGTTTTGGCTTTTACAAGAACCAGGATGTTCCATTTTGTGTTTAACTATACAATAATCTAAATTTATCAGATACCTCGTTCTTGTTCAGATCAAAACAGCTTAAACAACAGATTTTCATTGCCATTCAATGTTTGTCGATTAACACTTTATATACATACACGGCCAGTCTTTTACACAGAGTTGTCGGTCCTTGTACTCTCGATCGGTGCAAGGGCCGACAACTCTGTGTAGAAAGGGATTGATATGCACTATATATGTTGTTTGTTATTATTGTAAATTTATAAACATACTTCCAAAGTTATAATGCTCAAGTAGTGATGTTAACAGTGCCAAATAATACTTTAGTATAAGATGAACAGCTGGTACCGAAATTCCAGGTGCTAGGTTTATGTATACCCTCGGGGACTCAAACGGTCCACCAGCTGTGGCAACGACCTAGTGGTTATAAATTTTATAAACATACTACATGTTCGTTTGAGTAGGAACGAATATGAACATAAAATTTAGTTAAATACCAGTTATCATATAGTTTGAACATTGTTGATTTGCTTGTTCGTTGTCGCTGTTTCGAATTTTGTAAATTCAAAGATCAAATTTGAACAAAACTATAGGTCTAATTACTTGATCGGCAGGATTAACTTACCTGTATCAACATTTACCAGGAAAACCATATAGATAAGAAATTACTTCGACTGGAATACCAATTGTCAATTTTTATGGGCGTCAACCATACAGAATTATTTTCTTTGAAAGTTTTTTTGTGCGCCTGAAGTGTTAAATAATTGTTTACTTACTTTTTGTTGTACCGTAAATTTTCTAGGGTTTCCGGGATAACAGATAAGCTATGTGACTGTAAAATCGCCCAAAGTACAGAGAGCGCTATGTCTTCTCTCTTAGAGCAATGCCGCCTTGTTTGTGTTGGAGACGTGTCGGCAAGCTTTACCTAGGTAATATTAAACCTGCGCACTGCAAGATTTGTGCAGCTGTCTTTCAAATTACTTAATTGACTTTCAATCGGATACAAAAAATTGATTTTATAGTCGACTACCCACCCTTTATATATCGTTATAAATAGTTATCTGTTATGCATTCCGTCACGTGTAAAGCGTTTTCACTTTACAGGGATGTTATTATATTTCAGCTTGTTTGTATTGGAAACAGTGTATGCAAGCTGCAGCAAGGTGACTTTGCACCTGCAGCTTGCATAAACTTCGTACAACTGTCCTTGAGTGTGCAATAATGTCATTCAATCCAGTACAAAAGAGAGTAGACTATCTACCCTGTTTAAAATGTTATATATAGATATTTATCACGTTTCATGTCATATAGAGCTACAGCGCCCGGTGCCAAAAGTTTGTGAACAAATGCCTTTTCCCCATATTTTATATATAAAACCAACGGTATACATACATATATATATATAAACGTCAGATCGACGTCATAAGTATTAAAATTTTAATTGAATTGGTTGTTGATTAGGAAGTTACATACGTTTATTCTTGCTTGATGAAATTTGAAATATCGTTTCTTTCTTTGTTTTTAATAAAATACTAAAACCGGTACTATATTGTAAAGAAACTTTTGTATATCGCTGTAAATCTAATATCACAAAACAATCAGTAATAAATGAGATGAAACTACATGGCTTGAGTTCTAGAGTTTTAAGATTTATCAAAATGATCAAAAACTCATACCCGGTAAAAATTTTATAAAATACAATTTTATATAGAAAATAATGGGAAAACTCATGTTTGTACGTAAGTTTATAGGAGCGAGGACGTTAGAGGCATGTGCCACGAGCCCGTTTTAAGAAAGGTCGTACTTTTAAAATCTTAACTTTTAGTCCTATTTACCATGACAACGCATCGCTGATTGGTCAGCCCCATGAGAATTAGGACTAAGACTTAGGATTTAGGACTTAAGACCTTTTTGTAAAGCGAGCCCCTGTCCCTAAAATAAGACCATTCCAAGTTATTTCTTTGTTTCGCGTCCGATGATAGATAGGTTTTGAGATCATAAAACAGAAGAACAATACCACAAACATCTTGAGAATAAATAAGGAACATGGCCCTAAAATGAAATGTTAAACAAGAAAATCTATTTTCATCATTGTGAAAACTAAAACTCCATCGGTTATTAATTAGTATGTGTCAAGGATATGGTTTTATAAGTTTTATTTTGTTTTTCTTTTGTTAACAAATTATGGAAATTCGTTAAAGTGCAATAATGCATTTATTCTCATCTAAATGTGGTTTTTTTCTGGGTTTGTTTCCCAGTGGTGTTGTGTTTTCCCTGATCGAAAGATTGGTTTTTTTATTTAAGGATGGGCGCTAAAACATAAAAAAAAAAACTTTGAATGGCCTAATTAGTAACAACTTCACTCTAAAGTCAAACTACTGCGCCGGCTTTAACCAATGATAACCAATTTTATAAATATAACAGTGTTTCTGATTGGTAGAAAAACTAAACTGCATATATATCATTCTGACGATAAGTTAAAAACAAGAAAAACAAAAATATTAAGGCTATGTGTGTTTTTTTGGGGGAGGAGGGTTGTATGGACAATATAAATAGAAGCACTATAGTCTCTTCAATTCCTTTAAATTTTGTGAAAAATTTCTTGAGAAAACACAGTTTGGCAATTGTTCTTTCGCAAAAAATATTAATGTAACCTTAGTTTTTGCATAAACATACAACACTGGATCACGCCTGGAGAAATATATATATATGGGATATCAGAACTTTTACGAATGTATATATCGCTTACATCTGTTATGATATACATCAATCTAAGTACATGTAGTGAAATGTGTGTGTGTGTGTGTCATTATACCACTCCGAGGGCACTTTGCACTCGTTGACCCCAACCCCCCCTAAAACCTGCTAAAAATAGAAAAAACGGGAAATTCCCCTAACCGCCGTCTCCACCGCCGTCTCCGCCGCCGCCGCCACTGGTCTATTGATAATCGCGAGTTCCGATCGTTTCTCCGCGGTTTTAGACCTATGTCATTTCGGGAAATTTTGATCATCGCTTAAAGAAAAAGCTCTCTACTTTTTAAAAAGAAATGAACGTATTGAGAGGTTTAAAACGTTTATACAATGCTGGTAAATGGGGTTATAAGAAAGTCACCGAAACCGTTTGGGACTACGTGACGGGCTCGTCGACGGAAGAGCAGACGAAAGAGACCGTCAGACTCAAGTTACGACGGACGCTGAAGGACGAACTCGGGGACGCTTCTTCCGATATGCAACGCAAGAGAATTAAATCTCAATATAAAAAAATTCTACAGGAGGATCTTCCCCAAGGCGTTACCCGGGTTGAAGAAAAGCGAAACGTCAGCCGTAACTTGCGACGGACGTTGAACGAAGAACTCGTGGAAGGCGTCGCCCAAATCGATCGAAAACGAAGGCGACGTCGCGAGCTCGATTTGGGTGATAGTTTCCAACACTTCTATACCAGCTATAAAAAAGACATCCGTCAACATATCCATCGAGCCAATCTCCGAGCGTTGTTGGAGTATTTTAAAGACGACTTCATCTCTAAGATGACCGACGAACTGAGAAAAGGTCCCATCAAGATCCAACTTCAACTGGAACAGCGATTCAAGCGAGACATATTACAGGAGGTCTCGCAAGTCATCACGCAACTCCACAAAACTCGGCAACACGCGATCATGAGAGAAGACGAGATCGAAGACGTGTTTAAGAGCATGATCGAAGAGTTGATGGATTCCCTCGATAAAACCGTTCAGGCGGGGTCCGGGTGGGTCATCGACGACGCCCAAATGATTTATTTGAATATTGCCAAATACCAACCGCCCCTGGGTTCCTCCTTTTTTCCGCTACCCGAGCAGATCGCGAAAAAACAGGCCGTCATCAACGTTCAAAACAAGGATCATAGGTGTTTCATGTATAGCGTATTGGCATGTCTATTTCACGCCAATGTTAAACATAGCCATCGTAGACCACAAAACTATTTACCGTTCACCGAGTTGTACGACTTCCGATGCATCGATTATCCGACGCCGTTAAAGCAGATCCCCACATTCGAACGTCGCAACGAACTCGCCGTCAACGTTCTCGGGTGGACGGAGAAGAACGGGTTCTTTCCTTATTACATATCGGAAAGATTTAACGATCGCGAAGTCAATCTGTTGTTGCTAGAGGAAGAGGGTAATTGGCACTACTCTTGGATCAAGAACACATCCAGATTGACTTCCTCTCACTCAAAAGATGGTCACAAATCCTATCCGTGCCTTCGATGTCTCCAAATCCTATCCAGCGAGGAGACTTACGAAAAGCACCGAGCCGATTGTCGCGGCATCAACAATCCAGCCATGAAACCCATCATGCCCGAGGAGGGGAAGAACATTATCAAGTTTAAGAACGAGGCTCACAAACAGCCCGTCCACGCTACGATCTACGCCGATTTCGAGTGCATCGTTTCCCCCCTGGACGAAGAGGCGGGAGATAAGACGACGAAGACGTCGAAGCACATTCCGTCGGGCTACTCTTACGTCGTCGTCTGGAGATCGAAGAACGGCGTCGAGAAGATCGAAGAGCCCGTACTCTATCGCGGCGACGGCGTCGTGAAACATTTCATGGCTAATCTGAGACGTGAAGAAGAGAAGATTAAAGGCGTCGAGAAAAAGAAGCTTCGCATGACAGACGAGGACGAAAAACGTTTTAGACAGGCTAAGCTATGTCACGTCTGCGGAGCAGAATTCTCGAGGAATTTAAGCGCGTATATATCTCTGTGGACTCGGAGAAAGAAACTTCTTCGGGAACTGAACGACTCGCCCGGTCGGGAACGTCGCGGCGTCATAAAGACCAAGATCGACGACATCATGAAAGAGATCAACTCCGGGGAATACGATCTCGTCAAGGTCAGAGATCACTGCCACGTCTCCGGCGAGTTTCGAGGCGCCGCGCACAACAAGTGCAACAGGTTATTGAGAAGGGCAAATCACATCCCCGTCGTCTTTCACAACCTGCGAGGATACGATTCTCATCTGATATTAGCCGAGATGAAGGTAGACAAGTCCGTCAACTGCATTCCGATGAATCAGGAGAAGTTCATCAGCTTCTCCGTCGGTTCCTTGCGATTCATCGACAGTTTCCAGTTCCTAGAGTGCGGTCTGGAGACGTTGGTTAAAAATCTAAAGGACTATCCCATCACGAAATCCGTGTTTGGCGAGGAGGACGCCTCGCTCCTGACGAGAAAGGGAGTCTATCCCTACGAGTACATGGACTCTTTCGCCAGGTTCGAGGAGACGTCCCTACCGCCCAGGGAGGCCTTCCACAGCACGCTGTCGGACGCCGACGTCTCTCTGGCGGAATACGAGCACGCCCGGACCGTCTGGAACAAACGCGGATGCGAGACCATGGGCGATTACCACGATCTCTATCTGAAGACGGACGTGATCCTGCTGGCCGACGTGTTCGAAGAGTTCCGCAACATCTCTCTGGAGCACTACGCGTTGGATCCCGCTCACTACTACACGGCTCCCGGTCTGGCCTGGGACGTGGCGTTGCTGACCTCTGGGAGTGTCCCTCAGGTAGTAGACGTCGATGCCCTGCATGTTGAACTGTCGTTCCACTTCGTGTTTGTCCACCGACCAGATGGGATCGGTGGCCCTGCGTTTCTGCGGGAGGTAATTTCTCACGGTGTCGTCCTTGTTCGCCTCGGCGGGGAGGTAGAGGAATCGGACTCTGTTGAAGGGTCCTATCGGCGATCGGGCGGGAGCGTGTTGTTCTTCCGGTTCGGTGGGAGAGTGCGTCTCGTCGTTGAGCGTCTTGACGACGTCTTCCAGTCGCTTCACCCATTCCGTCACCACCTTCTTGACGGTCTTACCCTTCCCCATCTTGTTCGCCTTCATCTCTTCGGCGTACTGATGGACGAAGAGCCGTTCTCCCAACGTCTTGTTGAATCGTTCGACGATGGCCTGGTCGCGATGGACGTCCACTCGCCCCGTCCTGATCTTCGCGTCGTGTTTCGTAATGAGCGCGCGGACCTTTCCCATGAATTCTTTCCCGGGATCGACCTGCAGCAACTTGGGATACGTCAGTCGTCGTTCGTAGATGCGTTTCGAAGGCTACTTCCGCCACGGCCTCGCTGCTTCGGGCCGTCAACGCTTCGGCCTCCTTGTACCGCGTGCCCACGTCGGCTACCGTCAACGCGTATTTGTACGTCTTCCCGTCCACCCTATCGTGCGGCAGGTACAGGAGATCGGCTTGGTGGATGTCGTTTTCTTTGACGTTTTCGAATCGGGGACGGACGATCTTCTTGGGAGCGGGTAAGTAAATCTGCCAGACGTCTTGTTTTTTCAAGAAGTCGAAGGCTTCCTTCTCGCTGACTTTTGCCGCCTTGGCCAATTTCTGGACGGCGGTCCATCCCTTCCAGTACCCTCGGGGGCTGTAATAGATCTCTTCCATTTATTTTTACGTCATGAATTTTTTAACGCCGTAGAACACGAGTCCCGTTCCCACGATCACGAAGATGAGTTCCTTGCTTTTTGTTCTTCCGAGGGGTTTGATAGAAATCGCTCAACTTCGGTTCGGGAGGCATCGCCGCTTCTTCCGTCATCTGCGAGTAGAGTCGCATGGCGGCATCCACTTCTTTGTAGGGTGTACAGGGAATGTCCTTCCTTCCTGAGTCTCTCGTTGAGAAAATCTAATCGTTTCGTGCGTTTCGTGATTCCATCGATCTCTAGCCTTGCTTAATTTTTCCATCGCTTCGTCGTGTCTCTTCTGTTCTTCGTGGTTCGAGAATAGAAATTGCGATCCCGAGAAGGCGAGAGCATTGACTACCGCCCCGCCTATCATCATCGCGATCGTTGCCATTTTAATTAAAGTTTTTTAGTTTATTTCATGATATCGGCGGGAATGATACCCTTCTTGACCAGCATGTCTTTGGTGTACTCGGCCAGAACGTAGTCGACGAAGACCATCCCGAGATCCTTCAGATCTAGATCCAGTTTGGGGGCGGCCGTCTTGAGGAACTTCTTGGAAACTTGCGCATACAACGTGGCGATTCCCGTCACGACGGCCGCGTGATACGCGGTGTTGACCAAATCCTTTTCACTCATTTTATAATGAAAAATATTTTTATTTAATAGATTTCATTGGAGTCTTCTTCTTCTTCTTCTTCAGGTTCTGGAGCTTCGTCGTCGTCGTCGTCTTCGGTACTGACGGAGTGGTGGTGGTGATGATGGTGGTGGGCGTTGGTTTCCACTACTTGTGCGATTAAGCTAATGAATAGAGTCGTGGTGAGGATTCCCGTCGCCATCAACATCCCCGTGGTCTCGATCGTTTTCAGTGTGTCGTTATTCATTTTTTATAGTGAAAAAGATTTTTATTTAATACATTTCGTGGGGATTGGGTCTTTCTTCTTTTTTAGGTTCTGGTGGTGGTGGCGGCGGCGGCGATGGTGACGGCTGGGTTTTCCCGTACAACACCAATCCGGCGACCGCGAGCCCTCCGACGACCGCTAACCATTTCCAACTATCCTGGCTATTAGCATTGCCATTAGCATTGCCATCCTGGCTATAAGCATTGCCATCCTGGCTATTAGCATTGCCATCCTGGCCATTAGCATTGCCATTAGCATTGCTATCCTGGCCATTAGCATTGCTATCCTGGCCATTAGCATTGCTATTCGCATTGCTATCCTGGTCATTAGCATTGCTATTCTGACCTTTTTGACTCCACCTCTGTTGCGCTCCCTTCTTCCCCGCTTCTTGGCGTTTCGGATTCTTTTTCGTTAGGAGTTCTTCCGGATTCATCACCTTTTTCTATTCCCTCCGATTTTTTTAATCCCGTTATATAGCGACTCGACGTGGCGGCGAGACTGAGAGGCGCCAGGTAGGAACCGAAGTGGTGGAACAGGCTGCAGCACGCTTCGCCGATTGCCGCGTCCAGGAAGGGATCTTCGTTCAGTTCTTCGATCAGTTTAGGCTCGTTCTTCACGTCGAAGAAATATTTCAGACTCTGGGCGTACAGCGTGATGATGGAATTTGCGATGGATTTACTCATGCGCATGCCAAGTCGCGCGTTGAGTAGACGATTTAGTTTCTCCAGTTCCTTGTCGTTCATCTTGTTCAGATCGTCGACCGTCACCTCTTTTCCCAGAAAGTGCCGCGATCGTCCCGATCCTACGATGGATGATAACCTATCCCTGATCGACTCGTCGACCGTCGTCTCGGCCGTAGTCGTTAGTATCTCGTCCACGTTCATTTTATAAAAACTATAATTTTTTTATAAAGCGTGTAAAAGTCTTCTCAGGACGCGTTCCGTTCGCCCCCTTCCTTCCACCCTCAAGACGATCATGACGAAGAAGAGGACGAACAGGGAACTGGCGGCCATGAAGGCTAGCAAGGACAAGACGACGATTTCGGTGAAGCGCTTCATCTTTTTATAATGCTACAGTTTAACGAGAAGTAGATTTCTCGCCCAGAAGGGCACGCAGCTGCTCGCGGAGATCGTTCGTCTCCTGGTCGGAGACTTTTTTTACCCCCTCGTCGGGTTTGTATTTGGCGTATAGCTTGTCCTTCATCTCGCGATACTTGGTCAGTTCGTGGGACACGGTGGCGAATTCCTCCGGCGAGATCTTCCCGTCTTCCAACGCGCGGCTCACCACGTTCGAGATGGAATTCAATTTACTCTCCGCCAGTTTGACGATCTTGAGATGCTTCTCCGACTTCTTCGTCAGCAGGCGTCGGATCCCCTTCAAGGTCAGTCCCACGGACCCCACGACCAAGGCCACGATCTGGAGGGGCAAGCCCACGATGGGGACGGCGAAACCCAGTCCTCCGAACACTACACTCCCCGTGATCAATGCTCCGTCCACCCCGTCTGCGGTGTTGATTAACCGTTTGTACTTCTTGTGCACGCTCTTCCGCGTCTCGATCTCTCGTCTGAACGTCTGCTCGATCTCGCCGATCCGTCGGAGACGATACTCTTGCGGATCGGGTTCTAACGTCGGGTACAATGCCTCTTTGTTGTTGTTACTCATCTTTTGTTTTTTAATTTAAAAATTTTTTTATACGTCGAGAACGACGACGCCGTTGACGGAGCCCGATTTCGATCCTTTGTTCACGGCGAAGTTGAGGACGTCGCCCGCCGTCACTCGCAACGGCGGATTCAGCGGGACGATCTCGCCCGTCTGGGTCCGGAAGGTCCTGTATTCCACACGTCGTTCAGCACCAGCGTCCACGTCCCAGTTCGCCCAAGAGACCCCAGACGGATGACGTAACCGTCGAACAACATCCGGATGCCCAGTATGGGTCGGAGTCTGCCGCTTTTATTCACTTCGAATTGGAAGGTGCTCATGGTGCGACGGCTTTTGGTCAATGCGGTGATCTCCTCTTTGGCGGCGTTGAGGTCTTTGAGAAGTCTCTCGTTCAGGTCCTCGACCAATTCTTCCCTTTCCACGTCTTCCCAATAGAATCCCGATCTCGACATCTCTCTTTTTATTAATTTTTAGAATTTCTTAAATTCCAATAGAACCTGAACGAAATGACCGTGATTGTCGACGGGTTGGCCTTCCTCGTCCTTGAGACGGATCGTCACTTCCGAGATGCGATCCCGTCTCAGCGACAGGAACGCGGGATGTTCGACGTTTCGTTCGTACAACTCGGAAAATTTCACGTTGGGACAGGGCAGGGACGCGAGGATGTCCGTCGCCGTGCCGTCTCTCACACCCTCGTCCAACTCGTCGAGATGGACGTTGAGGAGTTCCACCGGTTGCAGGTTGACGCTCTGACTCGCAGAAATGGTCCCGCCGAGAGACACATTCGCGCTAATGCCGAGAATATTGCCGATTTCGGGCGGAAGTATCACCGCCGTGTCGCCCGACCCGTCGATTCTCAATCGCATGGTGGTCTTGTCCAGGAACACCTTGTCGAAGTATTTGGCGAGAATTCGTCGCAGGTCGGTGAAGGTGTACGATCCGGCGTGCACACTCTGGACTCTGGTTCTGTCTCCCCTTTTGGCGTAGCGTATCTCCACGTCTTTCTTGACGTTGTACAAACCGTTGTAGAGACGAATGGACTTGAGGGCGACGCGCCACCCGCCGTCAGCGTTGTCGATGTAACGAGAGAGTGTGACGGGGTTTCCGATGTCCGTCACGAGATAGTTCATTGTTGTTTTTATATAAAACTTTTTAAACGTTTATATAAAATTATACGCGATGAACGTCTACGAGTACAAGAAGAATCTCAATCTCCATTCGTTCGACGTCTACGTCAACGAAAAGAAAAAGTTTCGCGCGTCGTTTGAGAACGTCTTCGACGACGGCTATAGTAATCCGATGACCCTCGAGTACAACAGCAATTATTATCGCGCGACGTTGAAACGTTGGTACCTCCATTCCATCGACGGTTTCTGGCAGAATCAACTGAATTTCGCCGTGTGGTGCGCGACCACGGGGTGCGGGGTGACGCTGGACGCGGGAAACGATCACCTGTCCCGCTCCTTCTTTAAATTCCACGTCTACTATCAGACCAGACGAGTCCTGCAAGAACTCGCCGCACCTCTACCCAGCGATCCGTCCTTCGACCGTTATGCGAACAACACCGATAAGGGGGCGTATCGGAGACTCTGTCGCGAATTCGGCGTGCCGATCGAGACGGATTGGAAGATCAAAGGCAACATCTTCGGCAACTACGAAGAGAAGTGGTCCACCTTCGTCAACGATCGTTCGAAGGGATTCACGACTCCCGGGTTGAGGAGATTAGACGCGTCCATACGGATCTTCGTCTGGGCGATCTTGGGAGCGCAGGGGGAGACGAGGACCTCGATCGCGAGCGGCACCTCCACGTCGCTGGACGCCCAGAAACAGTTCCTGGCCAACGTCGAGGACGCCGTCAACCGTCCGCTCGACCTACCCGCCGACATTTCCAGATACGAAGACTGTCTGAAATACGCCAATTCCAAACTGGACTACGTCGTCCATCCGGGACTGTACATGCTACCCAGCGACATGGCGTTGAAGATCGGCAAGAACATCGTCGGCTACAACAACGAGATCGTGATCGCGCCCGTCACCGCATCCATCGGAACGAACGTCGACCTCAACGCCAAGACGTTCGCGAAGATTCGACCGCCGCAGGTCGAATCGCCACCCCCGCGAGTTAAACCGTCACCACCCGTAGAGATCGCGACGCCACGGGACGATCACGAGGATCAGAAGACGGCCGTCTTGGTCATATCGTTACTTTCTTTTCTGGCCTTCGTCGAGTTTCGTTAACAACCAGCCGACGACGATCATGCCCAAGACCCACAGATGCTCGCCCAACCACATCGCCGTCTTACCCAGCGTCGACAGGATCCAGGACACGATGGCGCCCAAGATGCCGGGCAACGCCTCGCCGAATTTAACGGCCAGTCTCGCGAGCAATTTACCGATCGCGTCCAGTTTGTTTCTTGATCCATTCCTTCGCTCCTCCTCCGTCCGTGTGGGGAGGTTTAGGAGGTGGTGCGGGCGGTGGCGTGCTCGTCCCGGGAAGGAGCAATTCGACCAAGAAACCTATCGTCATGCCGATCGCCGTCAGGACGCTGAAGATGGTGATACCCTGTTCTCTGAACAGGTCGGCGATCCGCTCTCGCAACGGAAGATTATCGTCCAGTAACCTCGCGATCGATTCCTTGATGGCGGTCAGTTGCGACTTTAGCCTTCCCTTGAGCACGTCGACACTCTCGTTCACTGCGTCCAATTCGCCTCGCGTCTTGGCGATCTCCCTCTCGATGCGTTCCCGATCGTCGGGATTCTGGGCGAGGTCTTCCCGCCACTGCGACAGCGTGCGTTCCAACTCCACTCTCTTGGCTTCCTGGACGCGCAGAGTCCCGCGAATGGTTCGCAGACTCTTGTCTAATCCCAAGAGTTCCCTCATGGGCAGTCCGTCCGTCTGCGTCACTCCGTCGGCGAGATCGTGTATACTATCGGATAGTCTGGTTACGCCGTCGTCTAATCGTTTTGCAGACGTTTCGTCGCTATCAAGTTTACCCATTTCTATAGTTTCCGCATTTTTTGGTTCGAGTCTTCTAGTTAATTCATCGGCCTCATTTAGTACTTTATGGAGTTGTTGTACAGGAAGTTCCTCCACCATACCCAATGACCTAACAAAATTAGTGTTAATTTGACCCCTCAACGTTCTTTCCGTATAAAAACCCTTCCTATTGACAAGCGTTAAACTTACCCATCTGTGACTAAATTTTATCCATAAATCACCTTGTTTCGACGATTTAAATTCATAAGATGCTTTTATGCCAAATGGAGATCGTTCCCTTTCCCATTTCTTCACTAATTTCTCCGTAGCTTCTTTGGACGCTACATCTTCCTCCTTTAGTCCGTGAGGCAGCTCTTCTCCACCGGCCCAGCCGGGACCTTTGCTATTATCGATGAACGACGTTTCGGTCGTATCGTCTTCATCCTCATCCGGTTTCGAGGGATATTCTTGCAGTTCGTGCTCCTCGTCGTCGTCTTGGTCGTCGTCTCGGTCGTCGTCGTCGTGGGGATCGTTGTCACCGAATAAGCGAAAATTTTCATCCATTGTTTTTAAAACGCTTTAAATTTTTTTATTACGTAATAGAAAAAAGATGATGAATTACGGACACATTCTCGATCCTAATAGGAAATTGCGCACACCCTTCGGCGTGAAGGGTAAACGCCAAACGGTAACAGTGTCCCACAATCCGTCGAGCAACAAAGAAAACCACCAGTTGACGGTCCGCTTTCCCAATCTGAGCGAGGACGACGTCATCGTCCCTCGCACCGCGAAACTGTGCTTCGACATGGAAGTCGCCGTGGAGGGAGGCGATCTCACCAAAACGGGCGTTTATAATAATCTGGGGCGTAACATCGTCAAGAAAATCGAGGTGAAGATCTCGGGGAACACCGTTCAGAGCATCGACGCCCCCCCCCCCCCCCCCCCGACGCCGATAAATTCTACGTCTACAACGATCTATGGAAGATGGAACGACGTAACATGGCCTTTCAGGGGATACAGACTCAAGATCTCAACAAAATAAGAGCCAAACCCTTCAGCTACAAACATACCCCGAGACACCAAGGAGAGAGTACGAAATTGCAGCGGCGTTCGGGAATCGTTTTTGCATTCCCTTGGACTTTGAAATCTTGGAGACGAGCGAACCCTTTTATCAAGCGGGGTTACAAGATCGTTTGGAATACGTACTGACGTTTAACGACGCCAAACACGTCGTCTCGACGGACTCGGACGACGCTAATAAAGCGGTAAGTTACAAGGCCACTAACATCGCGTTGGAGTTCGAGAAGGTCACCGACGAGAATCTCGCTCGCAGCATCAGACAAAAGTACGCGGGTCTACACACCTATTTCTTCAACCAGATCTTGCGCTATCGCCATACGACGATAAGTAAATCGGATAGCGTCCTCAACTATCAGATCAACACTCCCGCCAAATCAATGGCGGGCATCCTGTTTCTCTTCAAAGAAATTTCCGTCAAGGATCCCGAAAAATTTTATAATCCGAGAATCACCAAAGTGGAAATGACCATCGAGGGTCAACCGAACCAACTGTTCACGGACGGTATGAGATCGTATCACCAGTTTGACGAGATTAAAAAGTTTTTCTCCCTGAATCGCGAAAACGTCACCGAAACGGTCGCCAAGGAACTCGAGCTGACCAACATGTCTCTGGGGAACTATCTCAAAGACCATTACGCACTCTGGTTGGACTTTGAAAACGACATCCGAAAACCACCTCCACGCACGGGACGTAAGTTACAAAACATCAGCGAAGGCGTTTCCGTGAAAATCGAGAAAACGCCCGAAACCGACACCGATCCCGTGGACGTTTACATCTTCGTCGTCAAGGACGGACAGATCAACATGAAGGACGGGCGTATCACGGGGATCGTCTCTTAAGAAAAATTAAAATCTCATAAAGAAAAAAATGTTCATGCGAGATCCTCACGCCGCTATGATCGTGGGGGCTACGGGGTGCGGGAAGACGGAATTCGTCCTCGATCTGCTGGAAGACGAATACAGAGACGTCTTCGATCACATCGTCATCCTATGCCCCTCCATCGACTTCAACCGAGCGTACAAATCGAGAAAATGGATCGGCGAAGACGTCAAACATCCCAAAGACAAACGCGTCGTCATCGTCAATCCCGTCTCCAAGACAGGCGAAGAAATGCTGCAGGACACGTTGAGATACTTTTACGGCCTGTTCAAGGGCACGCCCACGCTGTACGTCATCGACGACTGCTCGGCCACCAAGCAGATCAAGAAGAAGGCGGACGCCCTGTCCATGCTGGCGTTTTCGGGCCGACACGCCAATCAGTCCGTCTGGATCCTGTCGCAACGTTACAACAGCGCGTCCAAAGACTTTAGATCCCAGGTCAAGTGGGTGGCGCTCTTCTTCACCAAAGACAAATTCAGTTTCAACGAAAGTCTGGACGAAAACGACGTCGTGCCCGAGGAGGAGAAGAAACGCCTCAAACACGAACTGTCGCAACGCAAACACTCCAAACTGATCTTGCGGACCGAACAACCGACGGACTTTAAGTTCGTCGAATGAAATTAATTTATATGTTACCATATAAATTATTCTAAAGATATATATACTCCATCACTAACTCCCACCAATTCACGTTGGGATCCCAGGGATCGTCTCCAAGCAGTAGTCGATATTCAAGCCACCCACTTTTCCTATTCCAATCCACGTAGGGATCCCACGGTTCGCTTTCTTCTTCGAGTACTTCCCACAGATCTATACATCTATACCACCAATCTTTTTTTCCCCAATCCACGAAAGGATCCCATTCTTCTCTTACCTCCCACTTACAATTACATTGAAACCAACGTTTTTTATTAACCCAATTCACAACGGGATCCCAAGACGCGTGGGGGTCCACCTCGTCGACGTACACCCGCCAGGCCTTCGCGTTGTCGTCGTCGAGGTCGGGATCTAGAGACGGATTCACGAACGTCGTCCACATCTGCCAATTTCTATGAGGAGACCAGACCTCGTCCCTCCCGAACCCGCGATTGTAACGGCACCAATGACATTTATTGTACCAGTTTATTTGGGGTTGAGGTGAAGGGTTCGTCGTTTCCCATCTTCGTATAAACTCTGTGATAGTGTTCCCTGAAGTAATCCCGCTCTCTGTTGTACCGCTGACCCTGAAAATGGGTAGACCAGTACATTCTATTATACCAAAGGAGCATCGGGGTGTAATCATCCCAAGGGTCCCAATCGGGGTGGTGGTACCCATCAATCCATTCCGGATAAGGACATTTTTTTACGTAATCGACGCCATCCCCGTCTAAAAAATTAGAACGAAATAGATAATCGTCTCCGAGCTCCTTCCAAGCTTGATTTCTCTCAGGAGGAGGGTTTGGTACGTACTCAGACTCTAAATTATCATCCTCTGTGGTGAGAACGACTAACTCCTGTAAACTCATCTTTTTTATGACTTTTAGAGTTTTCTTAACGGATATTCATTTAACTTACTTTTTTCTTCTTATATTTCAGATAAAAGTAACGTCCGCGCTGCCTGCGACCGTCGCAGGTCGGACACATCGTGTGGAGACACGCGTCGGACAACCAGGACCTACACGACTCGCACAATTTCAACGGCTCGAACTCGCGATTCTCCATCTTTCTGTGATGGCGCCAACAGAAAATGGACTCGGGGAGAGTAGGATGAGGACAACTGTAGGAACGTCGACTCGAACGAGGCATCATACACACCGTCACGTCTTCGACGGTGAATCCCACGCTCTTGAACATCTTTTCCAGAGACATGATTTTCTAATAAAAACTTTTTATTTATTAGAAAGTCTAGGGGTTTTTTTTTTCAAACGTCTTCATCATCCGATTCCTCTATGTCCGACAACTCTCTTTCATCATTTGTTTCGATCTTGTGGACTATGACGGGCCCTGCAAACATCGCGATGGATTGATTTTTAGATCCTACGTAAGCGTAGTCGAATGTCAATACGGTGTTCACCTTGCACCATTTCCCGATATAATCCGTAGGATTTAAGACTTCTTTATCCATCCTGAATTTAGTGACGATATTTTTATCTTTCATTCGTAGTTTAGGGAAAATCATATCTCCATCCAGTCCTTTCAGTATATGAAACTCCTCGACATCCTTCCATTTACTGAAATGTTTGTGTTGTTGATTGAGAGCTTCCACGTAGACGGCAAGCTCTATTCTATCTAACACCTTCTTGAAATCCTTGTCTTCATCCTCGGATAATTTTAACATTAATGTGCGAGACGGGTTATAATAGTCACTAACTCCGTACGATAATAAAACGGGGGTTTTCAGTCTGAGAGGTTGACACTCATCTTCGGAATACTGATACAAGATTTTGAGAAAATAACCGTTTTTCCCTTTACTTGGTGGTTGTATCATCATCTTATTTGGGTCAAATCGTTTAACGCTGACGGTACATATTTTTTCTCCCATCTTCTTCTTTTTATGTCTGTTTAAGAATTTCTTAGGTCATAGACATTTTTATTTAATGTTATAATGGGAGAAACGATCGGAACTCGCGATTATCAATAGACCAGTGGCGGCGGCGGCGGAGACGGCGGTTGGGGGAATTTCCCGTTTTTTTCTATTTTTAGCAGGTTTTAGGGGGGGTTGGGGTCAACGAGTGCAAAGTGCCCTCGGAGTGGTATAATGACACACACATGTGTGTGTGTGTGTGTGTGTGTGTGTGTGATTGTGTGTTTGTAGGGTTTTCGGGATAACAGATAAGCTATGTGACTGTAAAATTGCCCAAACTTCTGTCAGTAGAGTACAGAGAGCGCTATAGCAATGCCGTCTTGTTTGTGTTGGAGACTTGTCGGCAAGCTTTATTTAGGTAATATTAAACTTGCGCACTGCAAGATTTGTGCAACTGTCCTTTAAATTACGTAATTGTCTTTCAATCGTGTACAAAAGATTGATTTTATTGTCGACTACCCACCCTTTATATATCGTTATAAATAGTTATCTGTTATGCATTCCGTCACGTGTAAAGCGTTTTCGTTTTACAGGGATGTTATTATATTTCAGCTTGTTTGTATTGGAAACAGTGTATGCAAGCTGCAGCAAGGTGATTTTGCACCTGCAGCTTGCATAAACTTCGTACAACTGTCCTAGAGTGTGCAATAATGTCATTCAATCCAGTACAAAAGAGAGTAGACTATCTACCCTGTTTAAAATGTTATATATAGATATTTATCACGTTTCATGTCATATAGAGCTACAGCGTCCGGTGCCAAAAGTTTGTGAACAAATGCCTTTTCCCCATATTTTATATATAAAACCAACGGTATACATACATATATATATATAAACGTCAGATCGACGTCATAAATATTAAAATTTTTAAATGAACCGGGTTGTTGATTAGGAAGTTACATACGTTTATTCTTGCTTGATGAAATTTAAAATATCGTTTCTTTCTTTGTTTTTAATAAAATAGTAAAACCGGTACTATATTGTAAAGAAACTTTTGTATATCGCTGTAAATCTAATATCACAAAACAATCAGTAATAAATGAGATGAAACTACATGGCTTGAGTTCTAAGAGTATAAAATTTATCAAAATGATCAAAAACTCATACCCGGTAGAAATTTTTTATAAAAGACAATTTTATATAGAAAATAATGGGAAAACTCATGTTTGTACATAAGTTTAAAGGAGCGAGGACGTTAGAGGCATGTGCCACGAGCCCGTTTTAAGAAAGGTCGTACTTTTAAAATCTTAACTTTTAGTCCTATTTACCATGACAACGCATCGCTGATTGGTCAGCCCCATGAGAATTAGGACTAAGACTTAGGATTTAGGACTTAAGACCTTTTTGTAAAGCGAGCCCCTGTCCCTAAAATAAGACCATTCCAAGTTATTTCTTTGATTCGCGTCCGATGATAGATAGGTTTTGAGATCATAAAACAGAAGAACAATACCACAAACATCTTGAGAAAAAATAAGGAACATAGCCCTAAAATAAAAAGTTAAACATGAAAATTTATTTTCATCATTGTGAAAACTAAAACTCCGTTGGTTATTAATTAGTATGTGTCAAGGATATGGTTTTAAAAGTTTTATTTTGTTTTTCTTTTGTTAACAAATTTGGGAAATTCGTTAAAGTGCAATAATGCATTTCTTCTCATGTAAATGTGTGGTTTTTTTTTTTTTTTGGGGGGGGGGAGTTTCAGTGGTTTTGTGTTTTCCCTGATCGAAAGATGTGGACGCTAAAACATAAAAAAAATGGGAATGGCCTAATTAGTAATATCAAAGATGGAAAAATTCTCTTCAGTCAAACTACTGCACCGACTTTAACCAATGATAACCAATTTTATAAATGTAACAGTGTTTCTGATTGGTTGAAAAACTAAACTGCATATATATCATTCTGACGATGAGTTAAAAACAACAAAAACAAAAATATTAGGCCTATGTATGTTTTTTTTTTTGGGGGGGGGGTGTATGGACAATATGAACAGAAGCACTATACTCTCGAGTCCAAAATAAAAAGTTGACATGAATGTAATTTGAGTATTAAATTTGTACTTTGTAGTTGTCGACAATTCAATTTGTTCCGTGTTAGTCTTCAAATTAACATCAGAATGCCGATTGCAGTCTGTTCGGAAGCGTTTGTTTATTTATTTATTTATTTATTTAGTTATTCAATTCATTATTTTTCTTAATTAATTATTGTTTTGTTTTGTTCAATGACATATTTATAACTATTTCCTCCATTCCCAAAAAACTGTTGCTGTCTGGTCTGACCCCGTGAGTTAAAGGTAAAAAATTAAGAACAGTAATTAAAGCCATGTAGCCTGAGCTAGACACAGT
>BROG01001971.1:0-15000 GCA_030159075.1 Atrina japonica | reverse complement strand
ATCTGTCTTACAAGCGAAACAGTAAAACATAAGGTTTCATTTTCTACACTATTTTTAATTGCTAGTTAGTTGACAGATATACTTATTGATATTCTTTTTTGTTTTTAGATATACGTTTTGATTTCTTCTTTTCAATAGCGGTAAAAGAAAAAATTAAGGAAATGTACTAAAAACTTAATAATTGCTCTGAGCAGTATCAATCTGGTAGAAATGCATTATCAGAATTTTGAAGAAGCATCATCTAATACATGTATTATTAAACTCTGGCTTTAACATAATTGACTAGACTAATTAACTGTTAATACTTAAATCAATTTCAGGAATATAATCATATATTGACCTTTAAATATCAATGTTAAAATAATATGGTACATTTTTACTTAAAGTCTTTTGGTAACTTTGTATGAATCATCAAAGTGCTTAGGAAAGAAACAATACGATATCATTTAACATTACACGAACGTGAAATTATAGAGATATCAAAATTGGATGCTCATGATATATAAAGCAATCTGCTGCACATGTGCCAAAACAAGGATCCCTGGAACCCATAAAGTATAATTCTCCAGGATGTCCAGGATATACAAACAAATCTGCTGAACATTGGACAAACACGGATATCTGGAACCGATGAAGTATAAATATACAAGGTGTCCAGGATATATATAAAAAAACCTGCTGAACATTGGAAAACAACGGATCTCTGGAAACTTGGATACATCAGATACCACTTGGCCAGTGAATATGGGCCTATCTGTTCTTTTCTGATTAAAATGCGGACGCAATAAACAGGTGGACGAGTGCTGATGTGTCGTGGATTCAAGCTTGCACTTTATTCAGAAAATAATTAGATAAAGAGGCAATGATTGAAGGCAAAATATACAAATCTGTAATATTAATTACACATATGCGGAATGGCATGTAAATTACTTAATTAAATATCGAAATATTACTGCTCGTTCGTTTGATGAGTTCAATTGTAACTAATAGCAATTTGTTGGTTTACGATTTCATATACAAAATTGAATAGTTGTTTCATTTCTAAAACTATATCTTTTTGTTCTGTTTACAATTGTTTTAACCTCTGGGTCATTGCCATCGCTGGTGAACTGGGTTTATGAATACCCTCTACCTGGTATTTCGATACCAGCTAATTTGTTCATACTTGACAGTGGTTACTCTTAGACAAAATCTTGAATACATTTAGGTTATTTTAGCCACGTATTACACCACGGCTTGTTTCAGTACTCTACATCTATCTTAAATTAGAGCTCAACTGATGGAGTCTACTTGACAGAAACGATCGCCTTGAATATATGTTTTGTCTCTTGTTTTGCTCCATAGGTAAATTCGTATCTGGGCAATACTGTATTAATTGTTTTGAATTCATACTTTTTACCCTTTCAACCTGAAATGACTTTACATATTGACCTACTATGGTGGATGATTCAGGACATCGTGATATCGCTTCGATAATAACACGCGGTGTTACGATGTTGCAATACGATACCATGGTACTACGATACAACACCACGATGCAAAGATATGATGCCACGATATTTCGGTACGATATTACGATACGATATAACAACACGAAATAACGATACGATATAACAACATCACTATATGACGGTATCACGCTATTACGATATTACGATATCTCGATATAAAGATATATATATATATATATATATAGTATATATATAATACTATATATATAATAATATATATATATATATATATATATATATAAATATATATATATATATATATATATGATATATTACGATATCATTATATATCATTCATTATTATTATCATTCGCCATTTGCAAGGTTAGGGTTAGAAGATACAATGCGGGGTAGAATGTTGTAGAAATATTTGTCAGAATTTGAATGTATTTGTGTGAAATATTTACCTAAAATATTTACCTAAATTATTGTAATAAATTAAATCATTTCTTGAAATCTCTCAGATACCGATAGCTAAAATAATAATATTAAAAAATGTTATATTATTTTTAATTTTTGAAAACCTAATCTATTTTCTGTCTTTCCAGTTATACATGTGTTCGAAACAAAATCAGTGACAGAAAATAGAAATTAATATATATATATATATATAGGAATGTTCTTACTATTGCAAATTTCTTAAACTATTTTTTTTCATGTTTTATGTCTCAAGAAGTGCCACATATTTTGACCAATTTTGAAAACTATGTAGATGTAGATAAAAGATCACTTAAAAGCTCAATAATTAGGTACTTAGCCGACTTAGAGAAAAAGAATACTACCCGGGGTTAGTCCGATTTACTGATAAAAAAAAGTGATGTAAGTCATTATATAACATGTTTAGCTCTGACCAATTTATAGAAAAAAGACACTGTCGTGGTATAGGTCACTATATAGCTTACTTATTTCGCTCTGAGTTGGATCGTAGTAAAAGAGGACACCACCCTTTGGTAGGTCAGTTTATAGCTCAGTTATTACAGACTGGGCCAACATGTTGAAAAAAGAAACCACACTGAGGTAAGTTATTGTATAGCTTAAGTTTTCCGGACTGAGCCAATTTATAGAAAAAAATGACAGCGCCCTGGGGTAAGTATCTAATATAGCTTGATTTCTGAACATAGGCCTGAAATTCCATAGGCAAGCAATTCAGTTACCGAAATTACCTATTAATCCTTATATAGATCTACCGCTTTATACAGATCTACCGCTTTATACAAATCCATCGGCTTGTACTGATCTACCGCCTTATATATATCAACCGCTTTATACAGATCTACCGCTTTATACCAATCTACCGGATTATACAGATCTATCACATTCACTTTGTTTAGTGTCGATAATTAATACGTATACAGGTAGTTGTTTACCATATGCTTTGTCAACACAAGTTTGTTATAAGACTAAAGGTATTACAATTTTACTTAAAATGATGCATTTATATGGATCTGTATTTATTATCCACTTGATAATATTCAATTTGATTCCAAATTTCTTTTAAATGTCTATGAGAATATGCTCTAGTGTTCAGTTGCTAAAAGATATCCGTGTTTAGCGGTTGTATTACGTAATAATTCAGGTACGGAAAATGTATGCCCGTAAGATAATGACACAGCTAAATTATAATACAACACTGTTGTAATATAATCCTATAATATTTCAAATTTCAAACGCTTCAGGTAATTTCTTATGAATATCAACCTGCCTTAAAGACCACATGTTTTCAGCTGTCACTGGTCCTCAACAGCCAGTTCCAAGTCCCCCAATCAATTTCATTATATAAACATACCTAAACCAGCAACCACCTGTCGATCGTGGCAAACGGTCAGTGATATTCAGGAAAAAATGACTTTAACACCTGATCATCTTAACATAAAACTATCATATAATGGTATATGAATATACATGTGTTGCTACACACTGCATAATGGACACATTTTCTTGTGATTTTTGTCAATCTGGAACCAAAGGCCACCTACCTTATGCAGCCACTTTTTTAAAAATCTGAAAACAGATTTGACTGTACTTTTATCTATTCTTAGTTTTCATTTTTTATTTTTTTTTACCGAATGTACTAAATGATAATTCATAATAATAATAATAGCAGTATCAATTTGTGTACAACGTATTTTCAGAACCAGTACCGACATCACCTTACTTTTTATTGTATCATTAGTCATTTTTGGCCTTTACATAGTTGACTAATTACGTTCCATTACGCAAAGCGAGGTATTGGATTAAGTCAAATGTGTCTTGTATCTTTTCACAAAAATCATAATAAGCTATTGATTTCATACCGATTGATAAAAAATCAAAAATCTCCATGTGACAATTATAATGACAATTTGTTAACATATAATGATTTTGCATGTTTGTGTACATTAGGAATGCATTTAGAAAGAAAGATAAATGCATTCATGATTGAAGATCATTAAAAGTAAATGCACTTTGAATTATAATGACAATATTATTAACTAACTGATAGTATTACTTAAGTACATAGTCCGTGTTTTTTTTGCTGTAGTTTTCATATACACATAATTTTACTTCCGGTTTACATCTACATTACATAATCTGTCTACAACTACCTGTTACTCAATGTGTTATTGTCTGTTTGTTGTGTTTTAAAACGCAGACTTGATAGACGGGTCACTGCTCCTGCGTCAAAGTTCTTTATTTATCTTGCCATTTATTATGATAAACAAATCGTAAGACAAACCTAAGCTGTCAACTCATGTAGTAATGTCCATATACGCTTGATGGTCATATATCTATATCCTATATCTATATCATTTGAACATATGCTAAACTTATAATTGTTTAGTTTGTCGACATATCTTATCTTAAATGATGAACGATCTCATGTTGAAACAAAATAACAAAAATGTCCTTGAAAAAACGGTAAAAACAGTTTATGCTGTTACATTCCATACATACTGATAAACCCTCACATCTACTTCACTTATTAGTGATTTCACTATTACTTGTGTAGGTCGACATGGGGTGGTCATGTACACATAGTTATAGGTAAATGATTGGTTATTGATGTTTTAATTTCATGTCTCTTGACCTTTTTCTTGATACAGAACTTTGCGTGTTGCCTCCCCATCTATCTGTAATGGTGTCCGACATTACCTACTTGAAAACTTGAAAGAGCTGTCCCTCTTTACACGTGTTTTGGAACATTTGATATTGATATAGATTGATATAGTATATATGTGCTAAATGTAAATACGGAGAAACCCGCATTAACGATCACCTATGTATAAAGACCACCTGGTCACAATTTTTTTCTGTCTACAATAGTACCATTTGTGTACAAATCAACCTCTATATAAAACCCACCTCCCTATAAAGACAGATTTTCTTTTGTCCCAAAGGAAGTCACTATATACAATATATACATTGTTAACTGTATTGATTTTGCCCGTTTGCATTATTTGTAAAAAAAATTAAATAATAGTTGGAAATCATTGTCATAACGTAAAAAACATCGTATTGTATTTATAATTTATTGAGTCAACTTTTACATAGAAAATGTCCAAACTTTTTCTATTTTAAAATAATATACATTTGCTATTTTCAGTGTTGGACGTTCTAGACATTTTGGTTGACATTCCTTGAGTATTCTGAATTAGTATGTTTAAATTATTTCGTTACCTGGTTACACTATAAAAAGCCGCATTCCGTTATAAAGGCGTTAACACATTTATAGTTAGTCATAGGTTAATACAATTAAACATGAAAAAGAAAACATCAGTGTTAGTGAGTTTGCTTATTTCTGCCCAAAGGTTTTGACATGCCATACCCGTCGCAAATGTTCCATGGAAATTTTTCTAGTACGATGAACGGGCCAAATTGGTGATCAAGATTGGTGAAGAGATAAAGCACGGTTGGCGAAAGGGAGTCACTGTCTGATATATATTAATATATATATATATATATATATATATATATATATATATATATATATATATATATATATATATATATATATATATATATATATATAATATATATATATATATATATATATATATATATATTTATTTATTTATTTAATCGATTACCTGATCGAACGACCTACATGATATACTATTTTGATATTACTTTTTCATGGAAATTGCTGATTCCAAGTGATGAAGTTGGTGCACCTTGTACATTTTGTTTAAGACTTAAAAGAGGTATGATATATCTGAGAACACTGGGTCCACATGCACATACATGTACATATTTACCGTTTAAACTACTTTTATTTAGATTCATTTTAATTTATTTTGCAATTTACAAGTCCTCTATTTGACTGATAAACGTATTTATCGGTTCTGCCAAACCGAGTAATGCTTATCTCTCCCCGTTGCTATACTCTGTGCATTAAACATTCTTACGTAGTAGAAATGTTTTATAATGCATTATATTGATCTATTATAGGTTTGTTATAGAAATAGAGACACTGTTATACTTACCATACTGTAATTCGTTTGTCGTTCTTTGATGATCCACTTGACAAGAATCAATTTGTTTGGAAATTTCTATTTAAAGGTGCAAAACACAGATAGTTTTCTATGTCTTTTGTTGCGAATTATTCTTCTTGTTCTATGTACTCTTGTAAACAGGAAAGTCTGTATTATGTTGATATTACATCACTCTCAGATAAATACGAAAACTCAAAACACTAAAATTGAACCATACAAATCACCCGAAAAATAGCAAAGTTATATACTATGGCACTGTCTTACCCTTTGCTTCTCATATGTATGATTTAAATGTTTCCTTAGGTTTACGTTTATATACAGATGAGAATAATTCGGTCATCCAACCGTATCAAAGATATGTGTTATACTATCTTTGGACATTTTATTTCAAATATCGTGCTCGTTTAAACAACTTAACCGCGGAAATCCTACAATCGGAACGTTCAATTTACAACTGGCTTTGTATCCATTTGCAGTATTGTATTAAATTACGTGCCCAACACCATACTCTGAAGTCAGAATCTGAACTGTTCCCAGATTATATATGTCCAACTTCAAGTATGTAAACAATGCTTAAATTTTCCGAATGATAGTTCAATTAAGATAATCCCCATTGTACAGACTCGTCATGTAATTTATTTAATGTTCCGAAAGTAAATTCGTTTCATTTTCGTCTTTACACTTAGTATCCCCCAAAATAAATACCCCGTGCCTTAGCCGTTACCTGAAGTTGACATATAAGATTTACTTGCATATATATATATATATATATATATATATATATATATATATATATATATATATATATATAGGGAGTGGAGTAGGGGACATGTATCGATGCTCTCAGAATGCTTTTTCCACATGTTCTGTTCTTTTTACATTAAATAAATCGAATTAATTTTGTCATGTTTAAGTTTTATGTTCTTCTTTTGCAAAATGTGATATTTCTGAAATACTAGCGAACACTTTTACGATCTATTAGTCATTCTCCATGATTAGTAAACATCTTTTGTACAGTTTTATTCGGTTACAGAAAGTTCCAGCAATAACTAGTTTTCGCTAGACAATAAAATAATGTATAATACTCCAATTGTATTTTTATGATAAAAAAGGAACGAGACGATATGAACAAAACCCATCGGTGAAAAAAAGTTCCGACATAATTAGACTTGAAGATTTTGCCAATTATAAACTTCATTTTATATGTAAAGTTGCAGACCATAAAGAAATTATTGGTCTTTCTCAAGTGATAAAATACTTAAGTACGGCATGTAGCGAAAATGGCTACCCCTTATATTCGCCACGAGATAAATAAACGCAAGTGCCATTGTCATTGTCCCTTTTAGAGTATAGACATTGTTAATATTTTGGCTTTCGAAAACACCGTGTTATTTGATCAAAGTAGGTTTAAGTGATCAACACTTCTTTCTCTGTTGGTTTGTTATGGCCACACATTGTTGTTTACACTAACAATAGGGATGGTGTACATTTAGTTCGGTATATGTGCCTGAGTGAATGTTCCGAGTCATTATCTTATCTAATGAACTTCTGATAATTTACTTGTATCTTGAATATCGTTTACTCTATACATAATACATATTATATTTATAAACTACTGACTTCGGTCATGTATTGGCATTTTAAAAGACGGTTTTAATGTGCAACTTCCAAGTTCTAATGTTTGTAAGAAATGATTTATTATTCGATAATGAACGTTTCCATATATTTATGTTATGTTTATGTTACCATATATTTAGATATACATGTCTATGTATTTACATATGAATGTTTATGCATTTAGATAACTGTATCCAAGTGGGTGAGCGGATATATATTTGTTTATATATATACAATGTATGCATGTATGATTGATTGTAAATAAAATATATTAAGAATATGTATTAAGTAAACAATATGTTTACGGTCTCAACAAATGTAAATATTTCGAGTACTGGGCAACTACAAACATGGTTCCATTTAGTATCATCACAAAATTCCAAAAGCAATTAAGAAAATGTATATTAAAGAGCACTTAGCTAAAATGGATGCATCATTTTCCGAATCATCAAATCTCGTCTTCTGTTTCCATTTGATAAAATAATTATGTTACGGAACTCCTGTAGGTGTGAATTTAAACACTATCTAAACAATATACTCCATTCCAGATTCCAAATATAAACTACTTTTAGATGAACAGCGCCGACTAATCTCCTCCAAACCTACTGTAAAACACGTGGTGTTTAGACCTCAATTTCACAAAATTTCCGTGCACTTTACAGTAAATGTTGACAACAGATTCCACGTGGTTGAAACAGGAAATGCCTCGAGTAGGATAATATGCACTAAACGGAACCTAAAACGGAATATTAATGTTCCGGTTTGTACACGTGTATTGATGTATGTAATTTACTATGAATATAAGTTTTCCCAATCAGAGGGCCCCTGGCACCGCTGGTTAAGAATATACGGAGGGCCTCTGCGGAGGTATTACCCCCACTTTATGTTATTTGATATCAAATAAATTATTGATGAAAAAAAAAATGAAAAAAAAAAAAAAATTATGTTACGTTCTTGAAACGTTGGAATCGATGGACAAAAAGTTTTATGGTCGATACGGGGGTCGTGTTAAACATTATGACGTGCCCCTCTCAATAATATTAGGTAGTATTCGTGCTTTTCAACGAACTTGACCTGTGCATACAATCGCACCTGACCACTCTTTTTAAGAGTCAATTATGATTTCATTTTGGACCTAGAATCAGTATATATATATATATATATATATAACACCTTATACTATGTCAATTCATGATCGATGTCAGTAATTTATATATATTTAAAATTTGAGATACCAAACTATAAATCTTTAGGATGACCAGGATATAGATACACATAATATGTATAATGTATAAAATAAACGATATTCAAGATACAAATAAATTAGTATAAGTACATTAGACTCGGGAACTTTGGACATACACTGGGGCACATGTACCGGACTAAATTTACACCTTTCCTGTTGTTAATGTAAACAAACGTCGTATGGCCAAAAACAAGCCAACAGGGAAAGAAGTTTTGGTCTTCTGAACCTATTTCGCTCAAATAAATATTCTTTTGATATTGTAATTCTATAAGATATCTTAAGACATATAGAAACGTCAAAATATAACTGGGCGTGAACAATTTTGTCTACAAGAAATAATTAAAAAGATATATTTTGTCATCTCATTTAATATATATAAGTGGCTTTCAAAATATATGAATGGCCTTAAGTTATAAAACAGTTTTCCTATATTTTCGTTATACTTATTTGGATTTGGTAAACTGATAAACAAATGAGTAAAGTTTGGTAATATTATATTTTTAACTACAGTTATTATACCCACTGTACTTATAAGACGTCTATTACATGACTTTATGATATCTTCTATTTCTTTAATTGTACTTTCATAATTTATCGATATCATGTCCTGGTGAGTGCTCTTTTTATGCACACAAAATTCTGCAAAATTGGATATAATATGTCAGACATACTTCCTTGGTTTTTTTTTGTTCGCTTGGATATGTCATATGGACCTTTTTCACACCCTCTTTCTCATTTTGTACAATGTTATTATTTACCAAAGTGTCTATTTTAATGAAGATTGTGTTACGGAATTTGTTTGAGTCCTAACTGAGTACAACTTTTATAAACCCGAGTCTACCCAAAATAAAAACAAGGTCCAAAATGAAATCATGAATGACTCTTGAAAAGAGCGGCCGGGTGCGATTGTATATGCAATACTACTATACCTACTCAGGATTGGGTACGTATGCCGGCACACAGGAAATGTGGAGAATATGTATTATCCTATGTAAAAAGAACGGCAGACTACATGAAAACAAATAATAAGGAAAGACACACGCAAACGTATAGTATATATATATATATTAGCCTGCAGTAAAACATCTTCACAATACAAGGTTTTCTGATCCATTTCGTTCCCATACAAATTTGAATACTTGACCTATGTATTTTCATTAACCGTTGGCTGCAGCTAATGCCATGCCATGAGTATTTCCATTGGCTAAAAGTCAGGGGTCATTTGTCGGGTCAATTAATGTGAAATTTTATATCGGCGCTAGATGTAGCTACCAATGACCGCCAAATATAAAATATAAGCTGCCAAGATGTATGAAATGGATCAGAAAACCTTGACTTGGGAAGATGGCATTAACAAATGTTTAAAACTTTGTATACATATTTTTCAAAGGTCTGTACTTAATATGACTACATTTGTTTTTGTGATACTATGACGACCACATGCATTAATTATTCTCGAAATGGCCACCATTCATAGGTTATTCTCGTAATGCACACCTTGTTCGGAACTTCTATTTTTCATAATACAGTCAGAGAAAAGAAAAAAAGGTTCTGAATGTAAACCTTTCCGGTATACGTCGTCGTCTGCTGTTTTATGTCAAATGAACACGGTAGCATAATTCTGAATGATTTGTCTGCCAAAATTTTAGAATCAGACATTTTAGCTGAGACAGAAAATGCAAGGCTTGGTGGGGGTACCGATACACGTAAATGTGTTATATCAATATAAAATCCAAATGCAAACAGAAAAACATAGAGGTATCCAACCTAACCCTGAAATAAAATCAAAAATCGGCGAAAACCCTCTATCACTTCGTCGCTCCCACGATTCGCCATCGGTTAGATGTCCTTGTATCGCATCAGATCCGCTAGTGCATCGCGTTTTTTGTATACAAATCAGAGGAAAATGGACACATACAGAGCTCTGGAAATAAAGAGGTATAAATAATAATTAATTATTTGAAAGTATTTAGTATAACATACAAAAAGCTTTTTTTAAGATTGTAAGCGTAGATTTGCATATTGTAATATTGTATATGACAGCGACTCTACGTCTGTTTTTTCATTAAAAATATCCAGACGTTTCTACCTTAAACCAAAATGCATGTGATGTCTTCGGTATTTGGCGCTTTAGACATTTTGATTTACTATTTCCGTGATAATACTGATTTAGTATGTTTAAATAATTTAACTAAACATTGTTACACGAAAAAACAATCAGCATTCCAATATAGGACGGTGTCAAAATAGTTAGGTATACGGTTCATAAAAGTAAACATTTAAAAACACTATTTCTAGTAGGATTGTTTAATATCTAATGTATTTGTCTTCAAACATATTGACTTGGATTGGGAAACATTGAAAAATAAAAAAATACATATTGATAATATTACATAACGGGCGATAACACCTAAAGTCGAAATTGATATATACCATGTGTTGCCCGCAAACGTACGCAAGCTTAAATAAATACAATGTGTATCGTAGAATGAGAACAAATCTCAAGTTTGTGTTTGTTTATTTCTCTCCGTTCCATCGAATAAAGAAAATATATCGGAACCAAGTGATTTAAGCTTAGTACGGTCGGTATACCAGTCTTGTTTGCGATTACTCTTTTTCACTAAGTGCAGTACTGAGTTGCCTTTTCGTTGGCAGATGTTGAGACGTCTGTACCAATTGTGACGAGGATTCACTCCTTAGGTATTTCATTGGACTTGACTGTGAACTCACGGCGAGTATGACCGGTCGAGAGGGGGATGCTTACTCCTCCATGGCACCTGATCCCACCTCTTGGTTTCCAGAGGTTCGTGTCTGTCCTTTTTTACCGGATTTGTATCTATGTCAGGAATATTCTATTTATTTATACTTTGGTATCTGAGATGTTTTATATTTTAACTTTAGCGATTGTATCTGAACACTATTATAGGAAGGGAAGTGACTCTTAAATTCGAGAATGACATATATCATTTGTTGCTCGCAACAGTATCCAAGTTTAACTGGAGTTACGCATTATCTTATGTTGTTGTTGTTGCTGTTGTCAAGAATGTTTCGCTTACATGTTGTTTATCTGTACTGGTACAATCTTTCTATTTGAGTAGCTCGATAGGGGATGGCCTCATATCCAGAATAACTAGAGAATGATCTTTCACTGTTCTTTCAAGTCCCGTTTTCTTCTCACTTTTCTTTACTAAAGGATTGTCTTATGTTGCCTCACTGATATCTTTTATCTATGTCCTACGTGGTTTATATGTAAGCTTGTGGGAGTTCCAAGTTAAACGTGATGACGAGCAATTTAGATTGATCTAGATTTATAGAGTATATTAAAGTTAATTGAAAATGATCCTACTGTTTCCTAAAGCCAAAATAATTATCTTGAAAATACAAAATACACATAGATGAACAGTTCTATCTCTACGACCGAGTTCTCGTGTTCGGAATCCTAAACACATTCATGTTTGTGAATTCGTAGATGACCGAGGACAGACAGACAGGTAGGTAGAGCATAAATACAGAAATAACAAGGAACACTATAAACTCAGTATGTCCCGGTTATTCGAATTTTCGACCTTGACATATAGGGTCAAATTATGAATTTTAATACATTTCAATGCATTGAATCAAATACAAAAACTAACTGTCTTTACCTTGAATCGTGGAATACAATAACTGATAAACATCTTGAATCAACCGCAAATCGTTGGATGAGATAATCTTTGTACAAAGCGTATTGTTGGAATAGACCTGATTCACTGTCAGAAATTTCAAGTGCCTTTTTGTTCGTTTTACTCATTGATTTATCTAGATTAGTTCACTTTGTCATATTTCGTTCGGTTTTGTTTTGCATCGTGTCGTTTCGATGTAGCATTTAAAAGGTAGCCAAACAAGAAATTGTATGAAAAAATATACTATCCCGGTCATGTGTTTAGGTAAAAATTTGCTTGTTGGTTCTGATATTATTCGTTAGTCATTTATATGTATATCATAACAGATTAAATTGTGACTATTCATTTCATATCAATAACATCACAAGTATTTTATATTGTATGACAATAGAACAACAATTTAAATGTAAACGATCTCACACTCAAACAAATTCATGAAACTCGTCCTCAGATAATAGTAGTTTAAGTTTACATAATTTAATCAGTTTATTACAACCCCCTATTGTTTATCTGTACTGATTAAAACCTTTGCTTTTATAGGGTATATATTATTATAGGCTATATAGGGGAAGGTCATATCTCCACAGTAACTGGAAAACGATTTATCTCTCTTGTTTCAAGTCCAGTTTTTCTTTTTACGGTTTTTTTTTTAAATAAAGGAACTGTTCATGTTGACTAAATGTTGTTTTTGGGTCCCGCGTGGTTTATATGTTTCCCATTAGAAAGGTTTCCGAACAATTAACATAGATGCAGATACCTACAATGTATTATTGCAAGATGAAAATGTCCGAAGTTGAATGATTTGCTTCAGCTCAATGTTATTTGGATGGTATCAAACGCAAATTGTTTTACCACTGCAATCAGCGATTTTATAGAATATAGAATAGAAGTATAGAAGAACAATTGCTTATTTCAAACTCCATTGAACAAACGACTATGTTTTAATTTTGTGGAGATTTATACATTGAAAAATCAGCGAGTACATATTGAATGTTATCACAAATTGCCATAGTATTTAAGGGTTACACTGTGACAGTTTTACAAAAAAATGACAGGGCATCGTCGATTCACGTCAGAATGGTGAATTGTCGATACCCTGTGGGGTTTTGTAGACCAGTTGCAGATAACCCTATTCTAATGCCTGCGCATGCTTATTAGTATCCTAATAACAAAACGACCTGAAACATTGACAAATGCTGGTTTCTTACTTTGTTGAGTATCTATTTACACGCTTAAAATAGTTACTGATTTATCGCGTTTGGTTTCCCTAATGTCAATACCAATACATTGAATAAAAATAGTGAAACGATACATATATATGGTTTATAATTGGATGTTATTAACATAATGCCAAAGTTGAAATGCTCACATCGATCTCTTCTGTTATTTAGACAAGCATTTGAGCTCAAATTTTAAATAGATTTTCAAAACGAAAAGTGGTATAATACAAGACCAAATAATAAATCTAAATGCATAGCCAAATCCGTCTAAGAGTAACAACTGTTAAAGAGATGACTATCTTAGCTTTTGAAGAAGCAATGAATTCAAGACACAGAGAAATGGTTCGATATATATACATATATATATACAGTTTTACAAAATATTTAAACTATCAAGTTCAACAAGTGCATCGATGTCAGTTTGTGTGATGTCATATAAGTCAAGCAGTGAAGCGTGAATCCCCCGAGTTTCCAATTCTATCGACCATTGGAATAACGCGAAACAAACATCAGATTCAATCTTAAGATTAATGCATTTGATTTTTCCAGTATCGGATATTAAAAGTTTTAGAATTTTTTGTCTGAATGTTTCAGTATTCATTCCGTATAATTAATTAGCGATTGTACTGCAAAATGATCAATATTCTTTGCAAAAAAGGTTACATCTTCATAGTACGTTAAACGTTACAGATGTGTTACTACCTTTTTGTTAATTGTTCGTTTGCTTTCAAAGATTCTTGATTTGGTGATTATTCTCCAAATAAAAAATGTAGCTTTAAACAAACGTAAGGGAAATAAAAATAAATAATAAAAATCTCAGATTTTTATTTTATTTTATTTCTCCATACTGAATATAAATGAGATTTCTTAAAATAAAAAACAAACCGGATTAAACATGTAGCTATACAATGCCAACTGGTTTGGCAAACTCGCCTTTTTATTGGTTGTGGGGACTTGTTTTTATTCAGAAAACTGAACAACTATGGCTACCAATGGAAGGAAAACGCCGACGTTGTTTAAAAATATATATATTACTATTTTTTATTTGATTTAATCCGTTTAAAAGTTGATATGTCAGTTTTAATCCGTCGTAAACATTATGGAATAGAGGGAGGTAACTCTTAGAGTCTTATTGATGTACATAAATGGAAACGAAGCTAGATGTAGATGAAAAGTCGCAGAATGAACTGTAACGATGTGAGGTGTATTTACGTACGCCGATCTAATGAAGGCCGATCCTCATCGCTCCATCTTCGACCAATAAAATGCAGC
>BROG01001970.1:0-20355 GCA_030159075.1 Atrina japonica | reverse complement strand
TTCGTTGAAGACGAAAGGTAAATTAATATGAAAATTTATATAATGCATTCCGTAAGCAATGCCTACGACCAGATTAATGTAGAAAGTTTTATTAGTAGTAAGAGAAACCTAATTTCTCTAGTTCCCCATAGCTTTACATTCCAAAAATGCACAAAATGTATGACTTCGTATCAATTGCAATGTCTGTCAAAATATCGAGTTATGTTCAGGATCTGTTTCACATCCTGTCTTCAGTCGATTGTCTCATGACCGAGATAGAGATGTTTGTTATTTGTAAGCCTGCACACGGGAGACGAATTTGGCATATTTGTGGTCGTACGAACGAAGGGGACTGTGATTGAAATAAACTTTATATTTTGCCGATGGCGGATTGAGATAGGCGTTTCAACAAATGAGCAATAAACACTGTACTGTGGTCTATATAAATGGAGTTAAGAGCCGAAAACTGATATTTGAAGTAGACTATGTACACATATTTTGTCCAGCACCTGTTAAAGTAAATAATACGGGACATAGATGATCTATCAACGAATTAATAGACCTTCTTCATATTAGACTATTCCGACGCGGGTTTCAGATTTTATTACGTCAAAGTCACGTGAAACCCGACAAGACGCCTTCAGAAATTACATGACAATCACGGGTCTAAAGTTTACTATTACGCTTCGCTTTAAAATATATATGAACAATTTGTCAGATATTGAGAATTTGAAATAGATTATTGTTTGATATAACAGATTTTAAATGTTCAAATAAGCCAGAGTGCCTGTGATTCCGTTTTAAAAAATACTTGTTCTGGCTAAATTTCAGAAAATGGGAAAATTTTGAGATCTTTGTGTTTATAATTTGATTAGAGACTCACTGTAATTTATTTTTTCTTTGCACGATAAAAGTAGATTTTTTATTTGAAATCAGTGTAATTGAAAATCTGCTGACTAACGGTCAATGTAAGAAAAATGTCATAATATATAGGCCTAGTGATCTACACATGATTGATGTATTAACACCTGTTTGTTATAAAATCTACAGATCACAGTATATATATATATATATATATATATATATTATATATATATATATATATATATATATATATATATATATATATATATATATATATATACTGAAATAAAACAGAAGTAAAAAATGATATTCAATGACCAACAAATGGGTGTCTATTTCAACAACATACATGTATTTTGCCATCATTACTTTAAATGTTTCATAGTTGTCAACTATTTCCAAGATTTCAACATAAGGACTTGAGAGACTATTTATTGTGTAACCTAGGCTAGGTACTGACTGGCGGTCGATATAGATAAAATAGCATAGTGATATGATAGAAAAGGAATATTTTTATTTCATTCCAGTGACCAGCAGTAGATAAAGAGACAACACATATGGGTGTTATTGCTTACAAATAACCGAAAAATACAGATTGGGGTGGGTGGCTTTTACTATAGGGTATCCTAGTGACCGACAATCGAAATCGCAACAAAACAAAATGGGAGTCTTGTATCCTAATGACCGACATAGTGCCTATTTCAGTTAAAGGTGTAAATTGTCATTAATCCTAACGACAGAAAAGGCATGATTTCAATTAATAAGGAAATATCATATCCTAATGACCAACTGTCGACACTGAGACAACGTCAGAGAATTTTGATTCAAATTTTAAAAAGGATGACATTTTATTAACTTTAGTGGCCGACATAGGGACAATATTGACTACTTTGCTGACATTTATTTTTATTTTATTTATTTTATCACTAATGTGACATCGACATTTACATTACAATGTAAATTATATATGCTATTGTATACTGTTTGTATAATATATAACATTGATGAAACGTAGACCCTATGCCCCAAACTAAAATGAATTGTTTGATAAGGCAAGACCTAAAGGTTGATTCAAGGCAATTAATAATCAAGAAAGAATTGCAGGCTATCCAGATGACAGACGGTTGACAATTATAGAGGCAATTAATAATGGGATATTGTATCCTAATTCTCAAGTCTATGCATTATATTCTTACATCGTACAAAAAAATGGGGCTAGAGAAAACACACAACAATCGTTTTATAAATATCAATAAATCTAGCGTAAAAAGTGCATCGAAACCTTGTCGATGCGTGCAGGCCTATAGATCTAGGTCTATGTAGGCCAACATGTACATATTTAACCTGGAGAGAAAACTCTCTTATTTATCATTAATAAATATAGCTAGATCAATTCATAAATTGTTAATGACAGATTTTTTTTCAAATGGCAAAAGATTATAAAACTTCGAAATAAAGGTCAATAATTTCGCCTACCAATATCATTTTCCAAACCCATCCCTAGACTGGCAGACATATAAATTAGTCTAGGAGTAGGCCAATTTATCAATCTGCCTGTTTCAACTTGTAGTCTATGATTACTAGTTTTAAAGCGGGCTAATATTTCAATGTTATTTTTAGGTATATCAAATCTAAATATTTATAAGTCCCTATGGATATTGTTTTGTCATCGCGTCTCTAGTTTAATTTGTATTTTGCCGTTGCGGGATGTCGGGCATGCCCCTTACGTCATCGAGAAAACCGCTTACATCATATATAATGCGAAGAACGCCTATTCTGTATTTTTCGTGTCAAGGGATTATAGTTTGCATTATTTATTTCAGTTTTCATTATTGCGGTGTCTCAATCAAATACTCCCAAAGGTCTGTGTATGTGTCTTAAGCCAATAGAAACGTCTAAAACATAATTCCAAATATACAGGATTACCCTGTAAACTTATCTGTCAGTTCCCATAATTCAAAATATGCCGGATTTCTCAGTACTTTTAATCTGCACGAAATAGCAATACCTTACACAGATTTGTCGGTCCGTGCACTCCTCAACAATCTTTGTCAACGTCTAAGAAGTCACAAAGTACGTGGTCATGTTATGTCTATTAAAACAAAATTACACAGAGTAAGGACACTTTTTCGCAAATATACAGCTTCCAAATGTCAATATATTTGATACGCTCCATATGGTTGGCTTAGCTACTAATAGTTGTTACGTGAACACATAAAATGTATTATGTGCGCACATAATACTAGTACGTGCGCACACAGTAGCTATTATGTGTGCACGTAATAGAAATATTTTTATTTCATATCATCTCCATGTCACCGTAGTATGATGACTATGTAGATAGTGTTTCCATGAGACGACATTCTTGCGAAATATTTTTAAAAAACTTTCCAAAGTTGCTGGGGCACGCAATAAGCACGTTGCCTGTGTATACGAAATCATCGCCATGAAGAAGTGCTTTGAAATCAGTTTTGGGGAGGGACATAAAACAACATGGGCAGATAACTAACTGTTCTTAATAAGTTATCAGCAGTTTTAAACTTGGAAAAGTCAGAATTATAAGAGTCAATTTCTTAATTTGTTTTGGCAGGATGAAGGCGTCACTCCGCTGTGGGCGTCGCTTACTCACAAAATTGGGTTTATGGTATGTATACTCAACTTTTTAGCGAATGAAATTGCTTGAAATTGAAAAACTAACTGTATACTTTTACACGCTATTACACTGCTGTATAAAGATTGTGATTTTAACTTAAAGGACGTACAAAGAATGGTTCGACACTGATAGTGTGTATGCTGTCTCTATTAGTTGTGATAACCCATCCAGCAATCTTCTGAAACTTCGACTGAAGAATATCTTCTCACCAACTTTTCTTGTAGCCTGTTAAAAAGTTAATATATATATATAAAAGTCTGACGTTATTATTTCAAAATACATGTACATGTGTGTTAGGCTGAAATCCTGCTTTGCTTTCAAGTTACTTTTTGGTAAAATCATGGGTAAAAGTCCTCCTATATACTTTCTCCGTAGCAAGATGCTGTGTGAAGAGTATATGTGGATATGGGGATCACTTTTGTTTGGAACTTTTCGTTATCTTATGTAGGTAGTGTGCACTAATGGTAATTTACGACACCCCTCGGGAATTCAGGTATGTATTTCGTGACGTCACGAGACTAACCGGAAGTTCTCGGACTATTTCCTCGTATTAGAGGAAGTCTCGAGTTTTAACTAATGTTTTGTGTGGTTTTAGGCATGACAACTTTTTGTGTATTTTTTATGACGTTACTACTTTTCGTGTACTTTGGATGAGTTATCTCCCTTTTTCTTATTTATTTCTGTTCGTTATTGAATTCTTAATAATATATTTTTTTTAAAAAAGAGACTAAGCACGTATCTGGTTAAAATTAAATCATTCCCTTGAAGTGAGGCATTCAATACATTATAGGATTTGGTCCAATCTTACTGTACTGATCAACGTAGAGATGTGAGATACCACCACACTGTGATTTTGAATTTTCAAGATTTGAGGTACTGCCATGGGAACGTAAAATTTTACTTTTTTATGTTCTAATTCTGTTATTCCGCCTAGAACTCTTTTTCCACTTCTAGTCACGTGATCCACATTTCCGATCCGATTGTCACTTCAACTTTCTCCATTCTGATTGGACGAGAACCTTCAAAAGGGCATGGTTTCACAGCATGACGTCATTTTGGAGAACATCCATGACAAAGAGCAAAATTAATGAGGAAACCATGATGTGTTTACATTGGATCACTTTATACTACTTACAATACATATGTCCCACAGTTTTGAAGTAAAATACAATACACATATACGATCTATACTTTATCCAGAAATAAAAGAGATTGACTCACCATACTTGCATCAATGGTCACAACATTTTCGTCTATAAAAGTTCCAAAGTGTTCAATAATTTTGGATTCATTATCTTCTAGGATACGCTGCCTGTCATCTTTCTGTATACAATCCCATTTGTTGTAAACAAAGAAAACACTCTTTGGGTCCCTTTTGTCTGACAACTCTTTAATTCTTCTCGCCTACAAATTTATATTTATATGAACCGTCACTATATTGGCATCAGTCTTACATGTGGTTAAAATATGTAATACTTGGTTACAAATCTAAATAAAAAGGTAATTGTTGAAAGGTAAAACACAATTTACACTTTATATGTATGTAATTAACAAAAAACGAAATTGTATTACATTCAAATATTTGTTTTATTACAAACTTTATTCATAGAAATAAGTACGTGTTCGTATGGTCTTTGTCTAGATGTCCCTACTACTTACCACATCAACAGGAATACCACCTCTAGCTTGTGTATCTATCATAACTATAACAGCTGTAGCTCTTGGTAAAAAATCAGATACAAACTTCTTTGTCTCTTCCGTTGCATTGTTTCCGGGTGTATCAACAATAACCAGATTTCCCTGCAATAATAGTCAATACAGTCTTTCATAAGGGATTTTCGGGGCAAACAGTTCATTTTGCTTTCGTCATTTTAACCAACCGGAAATGAAAACGAAAGGGGCCGGTGTCGTATAATAATAGATCCGGCCTCAAAATGTGTTCGGCCGGACCGATAATGTTAAGATTTTCGGTCCAGCCTCCGTCTATAATTTTCGGTCAGGGTAGTAGAGTATCATTATCATAGATATTAACGACGTAATTTAATAAAAACAAAAATGGCAACTTTGAAAGATGGTAGGCTTCAATGCTTCATTCCTTTTAGGTGTGACAATATAACATCGGTAAAATCTCTAGAATTCATTTTCTAACATACATACACCAATTAAGAGTACAATACATGAATGTTATTCCCTTTCTACTGAAAATATATACCATTTTGTAATGTGACAATATATTTATAGAGCTTTCGGAGAATGGCGGGATTATCTTTACGAGAGCATGCAGACCTATGGCTTCCGTATCACCTGTTGACAGACTGATTTAAAACTAAAACCCATTGTTTTATTTTGTTTTACCAGTAGTTCTATCACGCGTTTTAATATAAGAGTGGATGTTAATAATAGTTTCCCCACCTTTCTTAAAAATCTGGAATATAAATAAACTTATGTGTCAAAGCAAGTTTTGTTACATATTCAAGCACCACCATACAAAGTTATATTAAAAAGGTAAATAAATAATCTTTATTTAGCTTACTAAACGCCTTATCTCTATCTTCACGACTCATATTCATAAGTAAGATTGATTTTTGCAATGCAGGATTGAGTTTTGTGGCACAAAATTGAATTTTGTGACACCTAATTAAGCTTTGTAACACAGAATTGAATTTTGTCAAACAGAGTTGAATTTTGTTTAGTTTATAGGTACATAAATAGATTTTGTCAACAAAATTTCACAATGTTCCCATGTGGGACGGGTTAATTCAATTCTGTGTCACAAAAGTCAATTTTGTCAACTCATTTGCATATTTTCGATTCTGTGGTCCAGATATGGCACACGCAGGTAACAAAGGATACGATTGACTCAATTTAAATCAGGCAAGCTTCGATTTACTCCATACTACCACATACTACCCCATAATAACACATACTACCCGATAATAGCACATACTACACCGTATTGACACAGGATAATACTTACTATGTCATTTTGACACAAATTATCAAATTTATTTATGGTAAAATGCATTTTTTGCAATAAATCCTAGTCAGGTACTAGTCAAACCATAATCCGGAATTGTCTCGGCTTGGCGCGTAAAGGAGACAGGCTCATTATATCGGGATATATATACATATTTATATAGGGATATTGCATTCGATTATTTTTGTATTGAAATATTTATGAACATTAATGTGAACAGAGTACTCAAAAGCATAATACGTTATTATCATTTAAACAGACATCTCTATTCCACTATCTAATAAAATGACCTGGACCTACCTTTCAGCCATCAATGTGGCACAGAATTGTATCTTGTGACGTAGAATTGACTTTTGTGTCACAGAATTAATTTTTGTGTACAAAATGGTTAAAAATAGGTCTGTGACGAATAATATTTCACCCTATTTAACTTCTTCTTTCGAAATTTTACCCGACCAAAAATGTTACCATTATCTTGCCGGATTTATTCTTATATATTGGGAAGACAATTACAGAGACCTGGACCAAAAATGTTAACATTTCCGGTCCGGCCGGACACATTTTTAGGCCGGACCAATTATTATACGCCACCGGAACCATAAAACCTGAGAATTTTCTCAAGTCTGAGACTATTTTCAAAATGGCCTCTTCAGGTAATAAGATTCCAGGATTAGCCAAAGTTGAGTACAATTTTTGACTCAAGTAATTTTTGGTGCCAGACCAAGATCATCCATAGCTATATTGAGTTATTTTGGTTCTTTGATAGAATAATTCAGATTAAGATATACTTGTGTAAATTTTGTCGATTATAATAATATTAAAATTTAAAACGAGTTTATATGAATCTTGAAAATCAAGAGTTACAATTAAAGAAGAATGAAAGAAATAAACCGAGAATGGCAAGTGGTAACAAATTACGGATGATGAATCAATACTACTTTAAAATGACGTTTAAGGAACAAGGACCATAATAATAATTCAAATTCTACTTCTGAAAATATCATTTATCTGTCTTTAAAATACACATTCAGAGATATAAATTTGCATAAATATCCTTACATGGAGAAAAAGAACTGGCCAATGCACATCAATGTAGCGCGAATCCGAATCACAGTTCATTTCTGTAAGCTTATTCCTCAGATCAGTCTCATGTAAGATGTCCAGTGACTCCTCAGTCCCATCCTTTTTCTTTATTACAATCTTTCTCTTTTCATCATTACAGACTCTTATGATTGTCTTTGTACAATGCAGAGCCGAATCTGTGGGCAATACATTGCCCCCAATAAGAGAATTGATGATTGAACTTTTACCAGCACCCTCTGCACCTAAAGCATGACAAATAAGCAATTGAAATCATTTGCGTTATATGCGTATGTTTATCTCAGACTAAAGCAATATTTGGCACTGATAACACCATTTGAATTCCAAAAATTTCTAAAGCTAAGATAATCATTTTTTACAGTGGTTACTCATAGACGGAGTTCGGATGTAGCTTGAAAGCTACTTTTGGCCTTGTATGATACCACTTTCTCTAAATTAAATTGAGTTTAACTGATGAAGTCTAATTGACAGAAACGATATCGTCTTGAGCATTATATCTTTGGTATTATGTTTTTATTATATTTTAGATTGATATAATAAAATGTGTCATAAGTTTAAATTATTTTAAATTAAAAAAAAGTTAAAACTTATAAAGTCAACACACTAAATCACAACGTAATAAATTATTTTGTCCGTGTTTGTCCATTTTTATCGGATTTGTATCTATGTCCTGGACATTCTATTGATTTACACTTTGGTATCTGAGGTTTTTATATTTGTAGTGCGTATAGGTGATACCTATGTTGCTAAGAAGTTAAGTGAAATATTACAGTCAAGGGAAAAGACAAAAGTAGTTGTTATAGAAAGATGGACTTTATAAAAGTTAACAAATATTATGTTTGAATGGACCTTAATGCACTTAATACAAGTGTGAATTACAAAACATTCAAGTCTGAATAAGAAAATGAAATATTCAATAACAAACCAATGACAGCAATGTCAATCTTCATGTTCACTTCAGATAATTTTGTGTTTAGCCTATCTCTCATTGACATTTTCACTGCGCATTGAGACCCTTCCGTTGCCGCCGGTAATTCAGAAATCGACGTATTTCTGCTGTTATGATCTGGCTCAATTCTCTCAAAGTACGTGGTAAGGGAATCAGTGATGACGTCATCGTTTTCTACTAAAGTAAGTATTTCACGTGCTTCCTTGAGGTAACCAGTTACTTTCTCAATATTTTCTTCATATCGTCTAGAATCATCTTGAATCTTTCTGTTAAACTACAAATTAGTACATTGGTGTTAACAACATACAAACGTCAACAATATAGGGATATATACAAAATCAATCAGGCAAAAACAGAACTATGGAAAATAAAAAGACAAGAGATAATATGTTATCGTGTTCACACACACACACACACACATATATATATATATATATATAATGATTACGTTAGCTATACTGAATTAAAAAACATCAATTTTAACTGTGACCTTGATTAATTGTATTTTCTAACTTTAACCTGAGGTTTTCCAAGATACATGAAGTTGACTTTTGCCAATATTGGTAATTCCATCCAAAGTTTTATTTTCTAACTTGCGTCTTAGATATTCTAAGAAACATGATGTACTATTCCCTGCAGACAAAGCCTCCAATAATATATTTTTATTAATAAGGCACATTACCGTAATTGTTTATTAGAAGAACTAGGGTACAATACGAATTCTGGTAATGCTACATACACACGTAGGTCACTTAGCTAAGCATTTTTTTTTACAGTGGTTACTCTTACACGGATTTCGGCTATACTTTTAGAGTTATAATTTGGCCTTGTATGACACCACTTTATCTTTAGAAAATACACATACTTTTCAAATTGGAGCTCAACTGACAGAAACGATATCGTCTTGACCATTATAACTTTGGTATTATTTTTATATTATTTATAACCACTAGGTCGTTGCCACTGCTGGTGGACCGTTTGAGTCCCCGAGTGTATACATAAACCTAGTATTTGGTGTTTCGGTACCACTTGTTAATCTTATACTAAAGTACTATTTGGCACAGTTAACACCATTTAAATTCGAAAATCTTCTAAAGCTAAGATAGTCATTTTTTTTTTCAGTGGTTACTCTTAGACGGATTTCGGCTATACTTTTAGAGTTATTATTTGGCATTGTATGACACCACTTTACCTTTAGAAAATACACATACTTTTCAAATTGGAGCTCAACTGATGAAGTCTAATTGACAGACACGATATCGTTTTGAGCATTATAACTTTGGTATTATGTTTATATTATTTATAACCACTAGGTCGTTGCCACTGCTGGTGGACCATTTGAGTCCCCGAGGGTATACATAAACCTAGTATCTGGTGTTTCGGTACCACTTGTTAATCTTGTTCTAAAGTACTATTTGGCACAGTTAACACCATTTAAATTCGAAAAACTTCTAAAGGTAAGATAGTCATTTTTTTTTACAGTGGTTACTCTTAGACGGATTTCGGCTATACATTTAGAGTTATTATTTGGCCTTGTATGACACCACTTTATCTTTAGAAAATACATATAATTTTCAAATTGGAGCTCAACTGATGAAGTCTAATTGACAGACACGATATCGTCTTGAGCATTATAACTTTGGTATTATGTTTATATTATTTATAACCACTAGGTCGTTGCCACTGCTGGTGGACCGTTTGAGTGCCCGAGGGTATACATAGACCTAGTATCTGGTGTTTCGGTACCAGTTGTTAATCTTGTACTAAAGTACTATTGGGAACAGTTAACACCATTTAAATTCGAAAATCTTCTAAAGCTAAGAACCACTTTATCTTTAGAAAATACACATAATTTTCAAATTGGAGCTCAACTGATGAGGTCTAATTGACAGAAACGATATCGTCTTGAGCATTATAACTTTGGTATTATGCTTATATTATTTTCAAAGGACGAGATCCTTCAAAATCACGTGTCCATATTACGCTCTTTTGATATACCTATAACCGATACTGATTTTGAGCTACCATATCTATATATAGAATCGGTGTAAATCAGATGTGGATACTTAAAAATTCTAAACAATATTTAGAAAATTTGAAGGCACATTATTTTTCCCAAATGCACAGTTTCAAAACATACGACTTCTCTATTCTTTACACAACAATTCCACATAAAAATATAAAAGAAAAACTTTTTAGCATCATAGGCAACCATTTAAATATCTAGTGATTAGTTGTCATGATACTTATTTTGTCAAACACCATTCTGATTCTACACATAAATGCACTGAAGTTGATTTGAAAAAGATGCTTGAATGTCTGACAGACAATATATTTGTAATGTTCGGAGACGTGGTCTTTCAACAAACTGCCGGCATTCCTATGGGAACTAATTGTGCTGCTTTACTGATCAATCTGTTCCTTTATTCATATAAAGCAGACTTCAATCGGAAACTGCTGAATCAAAAAAAAAAAAAATAAAATAAAAAAGCTAGCAAAGACCTTTAATTTGACATTTAAATACATCGACGACGTTTTGTCAATTAATAATGACATACATATGTCAATACGACTAGTAATTAAAGATGAAACAGAATCAAACACGCACGCTTCATACCTAGACATCCTATTTACTATTGACACAGACGGGAAATTGGTAACTAAGCTATACGACAAACGCAAAGATTTCGGCTTCCCATCGTAATTTTCCACATTTAAGTATTAATATCCCACACTGACCCGCATATAGTGTTTATGTTTCACCAATGATCTGATATGCCAGAACGTGTTAAACATATGAACATTTCATATACAGATGTAAACTAATCACTGACAAATTATTGAAACAGGAATATCGAAAACCGCGTTTGCAATTACTTTGTATCTCTAAGTGAAATGTTTTTACGGTCGGTACGTCTGTACCAATTGTTACGAGGATTCGTTCCTCACGTATTTTATTTGGATTTGCCTGCGGGTGTGGCCGGTCGACCGGGGATGGTTACTCCTCCATGGCACCTGATGGCCATAAAAGCAAAAGAACGTCAGCTTTTGTCCTAGATGGGTCGGTTCGGATTCCTTTGACGCTGTAACACTGAATGTATTTACATTATAACAGTACCAATGCTCTTCCTAGTTACAAAATCACACCGTCAATTCTGTTCGGTTTCCACTTTCACTTTCTTGGTTGGTTTTCCTCCCTTCTTGAGCATCAAGTTCTGTTTACCCTTGGCTCATGACATTCATATGCCCAATTACACGACTGATGACATTTACATCATTGTTCCGGTTGATGAGACGGAGTGTCTATTTTGTTCTCAGGTTCTACCCTTAATGTTGATGTTGACGACGACTCGTTATTCTAAGTACATGTAGGAGACTAACTTCACCACAAATGAAACAAGGATGAGTCTGGGGGGAAGGCTTATATTCGTAACCCATATACGATGTTCTGATTTCTGGATGTAGTTTATCCTTCAATTCTTTAAGGCTAGCTGTAATGGTTCTTCTCTTATTTTCTGTAATGTTGATAGGAAGGCAGCATCATGAGGTATTTCTTCGTGTTCCCATTTCCGTGGTCGTCCTCTCTTTCTTTTCACTCCGTCCATCTGTCCTTTCTCTCTTCGTTTTTTCTCTCTACGAATACTTTTCGTGGACGTCCCCTCTTTTTTCTCTCTCTGTCCCAGTTCATCTCCTTCATATCTCTGTCCTTCTGTCTTTTTTTACTCTGTCTTTTTGTCTTTTCTTGACTCTGTCCTTCTGTCTTTTCCCCATTCTTTTTCTCTGTTCTTCTTCTCTCTGTTTTTCTTCTATCTGTTTCTCTCCTTTCAACCCCTTTGGTCTTCTCATCTCTTCTTTTCTCACGTCTTTTCTCATTTCATTTCTCTTTTCGATGGTTTCCTATTGATAGATGTCAAATACAAGATGTTGACACGATGACTCTCGGACATCAGCTGACCAAGGTCCTGTGATGCACTGATGATTGAATCACACGACGAAAATGAAGTTTGGGAATCACTTTTCGTCCTAGAAAATGAACTTTACATCCCATGTCATCTCTCAATGTATTTCAATGGTATCAAAATACATTTTATTTAATACCACATAATTGATTGATAAGGTTCCCAATGTTGATGATTGAGCGATCGACCCGTTTAAAAAGGGACCACGCGTAATAACGGTAACGATTGTGAACCCACAACTTGAATTTCGGTAATGTTACTGTAGATATAGATAGCATTGATACCAATATTTAAATCGGTGGATAACGTGGCATGTGTGTGACGTCGACCAATTTAGTCATTCCCTCAGGCATATCATTCACTTCAAAGCCGAGTTTATAACCTAGTAGACTTGGAAAACGTAATAAAAAGGGAACTGTATAGATGGATCGCCCTTTAACTGAATCACAAATCGATCTAAAGCTGGGTCATACCTTATTTTATTTTCAATATCTCAGAAAGAATTATTGAGCTAGCAACGTCAATAAGGTTTTCATTACTTACAACTTAATTATGCTATCAGGGGAATACCATTTTATTGAATATAGACACAGACGGCAATTAAGCAACTAAGCTATACGACAAACGCGACGATTTTGAATCAAGCACACACCCTTCATACTTAGACATTTTACTTAAAATAAACACAGACGGGAAATTAGCAACGAAGCTTTACGATAAACGCGACGATTTTAGCTTTCCCATCGTCAATTTTCCACATTTAAGTAGTAATATCCTTCAGTCACCCGCATACGGAGTTTATATTTCACAAATGATCCGATATGCCAGGGAGTGTACAACATATGAAGATTTCATATGCAGAGGTAAACTACTCACTGACAAATTATTGACACGGGGATATCGAAAACCGCATTTAATGTCAACGTTCCGCAAATTTTGCTGTCGGTATAATAGTCTTGTTTGCGATTTCTGTTTCACTAAGTGAAATCTTGAGTTGCCTTTTCGTTGGAGGTTGTTTAGACGTCTGTACCAATTATGACGAGGATTCACTCCTCACGTGTTTCATTGGACTTGACTGTGGACTCAAGACAGGTGTGACCGGTCGACAGGGTAAGCTTACTCCTCCATGGCACCTGATCCCACCTCTTGGTTTCCAGAGGTCCGTGTTTGTCCATTTTTACCGGATTTGTATCTATGTCCTGGACATTCTATTGATTTATACTTTGGTATCTGAGATTTTTTCTATTGATCATGCAATAAAAATTTACAACATGAGGATTTTGTTTAAAAGGCGAGTGTTTGTTAGGCTAGTGACATTAAGTGTTTGATTAATTGTGAGGCAGTATTTCATCAGGGGGTCACGCATCTAGTAAAAACTTTGGAAACCTGTAGAAGCATTTTCTGCGTCCAGACGTGAAGATACGCCTAGTAATCCGCTCGTAAATCACACTGATTACCCTTCTTAAAAGAAGTTTGGATCAGCAAAAAAATATATAAAATCAGGGCAGAAGTTCGGCCTATTATCTTCCAGACGTTGAATTATAACCTCTTTATCGTTAAAAATAGTTTGTTGATAGATTAATTCGAAAGCCCAGTGACAGATTCTCTAACTTCCAGACACAAAATCATCGTTTCCCCATGGTCCATCTTGGTATGCTTCCCAGAAATGACCAATTTTAAAAGCCCGTAGAGTTCATTTTCATATTTTTATTCCGGCCAAATATTCCATTAACACATTCCATTGACAGACTTATCAGGGATATATCCTTAATTTTCAAAAAGGAGCGACTAGTTGTTTTTTTTTTTTTTGGGGGGGGGGGGGTGAGCAAAATGCCGTACACGTGAAAAAGGTGCATTCATTCTGTTGAAAGAATTGGATATCATCGATGTGAAGTTTAGGTACCCAATATAAATATGGTAGCTCAAAACCAGTATCGATTGTAAATACATCAAAAGAACGTAATACGGACACGTGATTTTGAATTATCTCGTCCTTTGAAAGTGGTATGTAGGATTACCAGAATTCGTATAAACCATTAGTTCTTCTAATAAACAATTATACTAATGTGCCTTACAAATAAAAACTATATTATTTGAGGTTTTGTCTGCTGGGGCCAGTACATATTGGTCATATAATTTATACCCCATCTTGAATAATCCACTAGCAACGCGTTTAGTAACAAATACTGTTAAAAATTAAACTCAAAATGTCGAATGATATGGGATATCGGCTATGTTACATTGATGATTGGATATTGTGGTTTTTCTCACGTTTTTAATTTTAAACATTGTCAAAACTTTTTCTACATTTAAGTATTACTAGTACACGTCCCATCAGAGCATTTCCAATTGCAATTTCGTTGTATAAGGAAGGATTTGATTGGTTGTCTCTTAGACATGATCCGAGTTGGTTCAGTAAACAAAAAGATTATGTTGTAAGCCATTCTGCATCCAAAAATACTTTTCACTTGCAAAACCATGTAAATTTACACCTTATTTCTAAAACAATGGTTTCATTTTTTGTTAGGAAAATGTGTATCAAACCAAATTATCGATTTAAATTTTAAAAAGTCTGTCTTATGATTTTTGAAAAAGACAACGATATAGAAATATGGATAAGCATTCTGTATCGCGAAAAAAAGAGCTAAGATTTGATTATAAAGCTTTAAACATTTGTGACCGGTTTGTGCCGTGTTTATCAGCAAAATTGCACGCTTCCCACGAATTGTAATTTGTTGGACCAATGGTTCAACCACGATGTGAATTAGATTGAGTGATTAATGTTGAATGAGAGGAATATTGTTAAAAGAACTTTTGCCGAAGTAATTATTTTTAAATACTGCTTTAGATAACAAACCTTTTCAAATGTGATATCTCCGTTATTATCTTCATCGCTTTTTAGTTTCTGCTCCAAGAGTTCAATCACTTCATCTCTACAGTTTGTGCTGGAACAGTCTATATCGTTTTTTTTGGCAAATTCTAAGGCGTCTACCATATTCCAGTTTTTCAGATCTTCAGTACAATATGGATATTCCAACTGCCCAGCACCGAATAAAAACAAGGAAAACCGTATATCAACACGTTGTTATGTTATACACTGTCAGGTAGGAAAGCCTCAATTGTTATTATGATCAAATATCATAAATAACGAAAAACCTTATGGCTTGAAATTTTGATAGAAAAAAAACTGTCGGTAAGGAGAAATATTATAGTTACAATTTTAGCATTAAAGTGATATGAGCTGTCGTAGGTGAATGATTTTATATGCTCATTTTATGCGATATTCTATCTCAAACATATCTTTCAAAAGACCATCCTATGGTTAGAATAACAAATGCATGTGTTAAATTGCAACAATCTTACCAAACGTAACCGGTAATATCGTTTTTTTTGTCCGCCATACTTTGAGCATTGCAAGTTAACTTTCGGTAATTTTTTTACGAAAATTATCGAGTTACCAATAAACACGTGGTATTTGCAGTTAATATATATTCTATTTTTATTACCCTTTGCGTTTATTTTCGAACATCATTTCATACCTAAATCAGGCCATGTTTGTCTTTTTCGTCGTTTCTAAACATTCGCTTCTGAATTTGTGCTCATGCCGGGTATATCGGTGATCTCGACCTATTTTTAACTCGTCCCATCGCACTTTCGGCTTTATCATTTTGACACATATGACCATGAACTAACTGTCCAACCCAACCGGATATGGCGGCACGATTGTTAAACATGAGGTTGGCATACTTTTCACAGTTATGTCAATGTTAGCATTCAGGGTAACATTTAAGATAGGAAAAATTTCTTTTAGTGACACGAAATATATATTCATATATTTATCAAATTTTCTTTAGGTATTTAAAATAGCGTTGAAAAGCATGTATATTACGTAAAACATGCACTTTCCAATAAAAATCACATCTTATATTTTAAAATTAAATATCAAACACATAAAAATCGAGCGACTTTAACATAGTCCGAACGCATATAGGACCGAAATCCCCTGACCGAATTACGAAGTACATTTGATATGGCGAATGAGTTTATCTGACAGTTGCATATTGAAATTCATCTGAAGTACGGGAAAACTTAAATTCTAATAAAACAAATAACTTCGAAAAGAAGATCTTTTACAACGTTTTACGTGTTTGATAATGTATTTGAACAAACATTTTATCATATTCTCGACTATATGTAAGGGTACAAAAGGAACCATTGTAACAGCTTATATCACTTTAATTTTGTACTTTTAAATTTGATTATCAGTTGACATAGAGAAAAAAAACTTACGGTATTACTATCCTCTGAAACATCGTTTCCACTATCAAGAGCTTCAGTTCTATACGGAGCAATACCTCCTTCGGCCATATTGTAAAGTCACTTCAATCTGTGAAATTGAATTCAGAAATATTGATGTGAAGTGTATGCAATTACTTTGCATTGTACTTAGTAATATGTTTTGTTTCTATGGAAACGCGAATATATCATTCACTTTTCTGTATTCCTATGTATAATATATGGCTGAAATAGAATGAACCCTGAAACGTTAATAAAAGTCAATCCTGCACAAATCTTGTAATATTTAGTTTTGTACAATACAAACCGAGCACAATGTGATCGAATCGTATCATAGACAGTCAGGTTTGAAAAGCTGTTGTTGATAAAACCTTAAAGCTGTCATCTCAACTTTTAAACAAATTTAATTAAATGAAAAGAAAGTACATTTTAAAACATTTCAATTCTTTTACTTACATGGGTAGCCATATTTGTTCAGATTTCTGAATTTAAACAAAACCCCACAACCAATATCAAAGGCGAGTTTGCATAACCAGTCGCCATTGTCTAACTACAGTCGCATAGAACAAATGTGTGAAGTAGTGCGTTTTAGTATAACTCACCTGGATGTCGAAAATAAATAGATATCAACAAAATTCATTTACCCTATCTGGATATCTTGCTGACTAATATACAGTTCATAAGCATGTAATTAATCTGATTAAACATGAGAATATCAAACATAATTCTATCGAGAAAATCGTAAAATTATTAACAAACGGGAACTTAGAGCACCTGTTATGATATGAATGTCCAGACTTCCGAAAGAAAGAATCAAGAAAAAGTCAGACAAAGGTAAACTCTGATATATATTCGAACACTCCGCTTGTTTTACAGGACCCACTCGCATCCATTTTGAATAATTGATAGCAATGATTCACAGTTAAATCTCTCATAATGTTTATTTAATGTCATCTTTGTAAAAATATGAGAAGGGGTACCTTTTCTTTGGTCACTTGTTGCGCGACCCGACTGCTCTTTGTACCAAGTTCACGAGAATGTGTGACGCTATGAAAACAACAAAACGAAAAGGTGCAGATTACCTGCAGGATTTTATATTTAATTTTACGTTCAAAGTGAACATTATTTTAGGGGTACTTATAATGTGAATTTGAAACTAATTATAAAAACCACTTATTACGTATCTTTATTAAAGTCTTTGATGTAAAAATTAAAACGGAATGTTTATGAATTGAGTACAGTGATTGTCTTGATTACATGTCATCTGTCCATTGTATTCCAAAGAGTATAAATGACTTTGTTTATATAATCTAAGAGTGACCACTGTAAACAGACGAACTACCTTCGCTTTTGAAGAATTCAGAATTTAAATGGTGTTATAAGTACGAGATATTACTTTAGTATAGGATTATCAACATTTTACATTTAAAATAATTAAATATTTTACATAAAAATAATTAAACATTTTAATTTAAGATAATTATTCATTTAATATTTTGGTATAATTTATGTATCCTTTATACAAATTAAAAAAAAAACATATGTTACAAGTATACATTTATATTGTTATTTTTGTTCTTTCACGTAAAGACATGACTGATGAAATAAATCAAAACATTCGGTATGTCCAAAATCCAGTTTATCTACAATTCAGTTTATCTGTGTTGTACTTCTATGTTATCTTAAAAATTAACTCGCCATACCACAATTAAAATGTTTAATCGTCAATTTGTATTGACGCCACTTTTTACGGGCACCTGGTCTTATCCCGTTTTGGATTCGCAATTAATTTTCATGTTGATACCATTGCACATCTAATTCGTCGTTTTCTAATGGACTTGAGCTTCGATTATTAAGTGGTACTTCTTCCTTTTTTTACATATAAATGGTTTGACAGCTTCACTAATTTTGTTTTATTCAATGTTTCAAACTCAAGACTTGCGTGTCTTCAAATTTTGAGACAGCAAAGTGATTTCTACAATTTATAGTAATATCGCCTGCATATGATGCTAATATCTCACAAGGAATCCGATATGCTAGGGCATGTTGTACAGATTTATATATATTACAGATTTTAAAGATTATCAGCTGTTCATCTTATACTAAAGTAATATTTGGCACTGTTAACATCATTTAAATTCAAATTTTTTTCTAAAGCTAAGATAGTCATTTTTATAGTAGTTACTCTTAGACGGATTTTGGCTACACTTTTATTATTTGGCCTTGTATAATACCACTTTCTCTTTAGAAAATACACAACTTTTGAACTGGAGCTCAACTGATGAAGTCTAATTGACAGAAACGATATCGTCCTGAGCATTATAACTTTGGTAGTATGTTTATAATATTTATTTAAGATTAAAGTGATTAAAGTCAATATGCATATATCTTATAAGATCACCCGAACTGCACAAGTCAGATATTGTGTTGATTATAATAAATACAGTCATAGAACATAATTCTAAATATTGTGTATTATACTATTTTTGTAACAGAAAAAATGATACGAACAATGTAATGAACAACATGCATATGTTTTAGTGCTCATATGTAAAATATGGTATACCAAATCGCGTTTATTATTTACTGTACCGTATTAATTCTTAAAACAAGATATTTTCTAACATTTAAAAGGGTGTCGTGGGTATATTTAAAAATATCTTATAGATATCTTAAAAACGCCTTCATATGAAAATATATTTTCTAAACCTATATTGTAAACTAGACATTTTCAATACTCGTTCAGATATCTTGTACACTTTATAAGGTTGTTCGTGTTATAAATAAAGTCAAGAAGAAACAACGTCGGAATATATATAAATATCAGAATTAATTAGATTGATTACAAACATAAACACATTATTTTTCACACAACATGGTGACTAAGATTTTATGCTTGTTAACAATATAAAGTGAGATATAAGGTTATTTCTATGTGAACGTTCCATTGACATAAGATCCGTTCTATCTGGTTTTGACTTCATATCTGTAAAACAGTTTTTACTATACTATAAACATCTGACAACATACAAATATACATTAAATATTTAAATACGTGTAGATCAAGTAATTAAAACTGTGATTTGTATAGGCATCGCTTGTACTAGATTTTTATGTGACTAGCAGGCGGGTTCTCACATCCTTAAAAGGGCATTTACTTTGCTTATCTGAATTAATCATTATTCCGATTTTGTTTACTATCACTATATGAAGTTGATGTAAAAATAACAGGAAAGAGGTATATGTAGGCATAACATATCTTATATTCTTGTATATCTTGTGAAAATAATGTCAGATCCAGTGTGGTATGCAAACTGTAACATAAGGTTGAATTAATAAATTGAATGATTGCCAAACTGGGTTTCTCAAGCAATTTTTAAAATGATAGAAAAGTACAAATTTAAGATTTTTTTATGCCTGTGAATATTTCTTTTTTCTTACTATCATATATCAATCTAAGTAGTAAAATAACTAAAAACAGCCAATGGATCTTTCATTGATTTTAGATATTACAGCTTCACATTACATATACATTGATTAGAGGGTTTATTCGATTTGGGCGTAAGTCTTAGACATC
>BROG01001969.1:0-20365 GCA_030159075.1 Atrina japonica | reverse complement strand
CAAGGATGACAGCTTCGCTAGCACAGGATATGGTCGTGATAGGGAAAGAGAGTCACTGTATTTAGTCGTGATTGGAAAAGGGAATCACTGTGTATGGTTGTGATTGGGAAAATGAGTCACTGTATATGGTCGCGATTGGCGAAGGGGAGTCACTGTATATGGTCTTGATCGGCAGAAGGGAGTCACTATATATGGTTTTGATTGGCGAAAGGGAGTCACTGTATATGATCGTGATAGGCGAAAGGGAGTGACTGTATATGGTCTTGATCGGCAGGAGGGAGTCACTATATATGGTCTTGATTGGCGAAAGGGACTCACTGTATATGGTCGTGCTCCAGAATGCTATTCCAGCAATGAAAGATGCTTTCATTTTTATCATGATCCCTGTAGCGACTATACAACGTTTTTCGTGACAATTTCCAGGCGTTAAGCAACGTTTCCCTATGTGAAAGAGTAGCATGTCCTGGTATAGACTTATAAATTGAGAACTGAAAACACAATAGGGAGAAGACGGGGTAATACTACTACTCAATGACGTAGGGTTCATGATACGGAAATTAAAATATTCACGCTTGTCATAAAGGGACATGTATAGTTGACCGTCCTTCCCAACCAACAGGAACCACTTGCGGTTGCCTTGAAGTAGAGGATGCGACTCGCAGGCAGAAGGTCCCGGCTTAGATTTAGGTCACACCAAATACTTTAAATATTGTAGTGAATGTTACTTTACCAAGCTCTGGCATACGAAGTGAAAGTCACCTTACAGATAAGACTCAAAATTGAGGTCCCGTGTCGTGGAAGGCGAGACAAGTAAAAGAACCCTCACTGCATTGACGTCAGCCCATAACACAGGACAAATTTGATAGCACTTCACCTAAAGTCGGTGGCATTTCAATATAAGAGACAAATTATTGATTGAATATATTACCCCCCCCCCAAAAAAAAAAAAAAACAAAACCAAAAAAAAAAAAAAATAAAAACAAAAAAAAAAAAAAAAAAAAAAAAAAACAAAAAAAAAAAACAAAAAAAAAACAGGGGTAAATCTAGATAAAAGCAGTTGATCTGTCATGGCTAGTCTCTCTCACGGCACGACAGGGTATATCTGGTAGATGTAATTATGCAATTCTGGATTATTTACAAAAAAGATAAATCAAGAGTCGTGGATCTTTGGAATCCCTTGATTAATGTATACAGACTTGCACACTTGTTTAGTAACAACTTCAATGTAACTCATATAGCTATATGTACACGAGGGCATTTCCGTGGGTTGATTTAATCAAAACAAACAGCATACGAGCATCATATCCACAATGCCATGAGAACAAAATCTTTTTTTTTTTTTTTTTTTTTTTTTTTTTTTAAATGTTTATTAACGAGCCTGTTACATATACCCTCACAGGTCCAGGCTCCCTGCAAGGTCCAAAAAGACAAGAACATACATATACACTAAACACATACAATGTATGAATACACTGTGTCCAACTTAAATGTTCACATTTTTTTCACAATATGATACGTACATATTCAAACGTAAACAGATTTTGCTCTCAGCTTATCCCTCAAGGATTTTATTTATACATGTACATAACATTGTAATTTTCAGTTCCCTATCTTTAAAGATTTTTATGTATGTATAAAATTTATGAATTTATTTTAGTTTTATTTCAGATTTTACACATACATGTACATTATTGATTAGTAATATATATCGAATATTTGTACTATTTCCAGGTAATACTAATTATCTGTGATATAGACAAGTTTCATTCCTAAGAATAAATCTTGTGTATACACACCTGTATATGCACAGGTATATTGTATACACCAAAATATTATTTTATGACAACATATTACTAAAACTGTGAAACCTGTATACCTGAACATATACTATGCATTCATACTCCTGTTTAATCATAATTCTATACTTACATAAATATATAAGTATTCACCTAGATACATATACATACATTTATATACACATCCATAAACATGTATACCAATTACTTGGAGATGAATGCACATGAATATACACATATGCACAGGCATAGGCATATTACACACACACATAAATATTATTCTGAGATAACATATTATTTAAACTGTGCAATGTGTGTACCTAAACATATACAATGTATTCATACTCCTGTACAATCATACTTGCATACTTACATAGATAAGAATTTACTATACATATACATACATTTACATACACTCCCATATACATGTATACCGATTATACTCAAATAGACAAAATACCTAACTACCTCACGTCATCGAACCTTTGTATTATAATTTATTAATTTCACCTACATTCTTCTGTTATGATATTAAATACTTTGAAGTTTTACAGATATACAATATAATAATAATAACCTTGTCATATTTTTTAAACAGATAGTTTGTTATGCATAACTTGCCATGTTTCATTAAATTTGTCATGTTCACCCTTAATACTGTACCTTAGTTTTTCCGTGACATAATAGTCCTGAATATATTTTTTACAATCATCAAAAACAACTACTGTTTTTGAGATTCTACATTTATAGATATATCTTTTGATTAAAAATAATACAAATATTAATTGCTTTGTGCTTATATCCATCAAACAGAAAGAGTATATTTAAAAGATTGAAATTAAAGCTATAGGTGTTATTCTCATTTATCCAGAATTCTAACTTTCTCCACAAGTTTCTGATCTTATCACATTCAAAAAATAGATGTGTAATGGTTTCTTGATATATTTTACAAAAAGAACATAGTGCATCTTCTCTAATATTCATATGAAATAAAAGTTTATTAGTAGCAATAATGCGCTGTACCACTCTGTATTGAAACCATATTAATTTGGAATCTATTGTTATTTTAAAAATATTTAATTTTTTTTTTTCCACTCTATATTTTGTTGTAATATGTTCTCCCACTTTGATTGACAGTTTTTATTTTCAGTGTATATGTAATTGTGAATAAAGAAGTTGTAAATAGCTTTGGTGCCTTTTTTATTTTTACACAACATTTTAATATGATTGGGTCTTTCTGGGCCCAGAGTTTTTCTTGGATAGGGGTATTGAAAAATTGCTGGCCATTCAGCTTGTATTGCTTGTTTAATGCCTAAAAATGTTGTGAAAGGACATTGCAGGTTATAGGTTACTTTAAATTGTTCGAAAGAATAAAATTCTCCGTCTTGATTTAAAAGGTCCCCAATATTAATAATTCCTTTCTCACACCAAGACTTATAAAAGACTTCAGATCTTCCAATTTCTATATGGGGGTTACACCATATTGGTGTATTCAGAACTTCTGACGGATCTGAAATGTTTTCCAACATTTTTAATTTTGATAAATAGCTAAGTGTTTCCTTCCAAAATGGATTTTTTATATCTTTGATTATCTTTTGTTCATAAGTTCCACCAATTTTTAATAATTTATCTATTTCAATATTTGTAGCATCCAAAAAGAGCCTAACCCATTTTTTTGATTGTATGTCATTAAAAAATTTTCTAAACCAAGATAGTGTTAGACCTTTTATGAAAGTTTCTATGTGGGTCATTTTGCATCCCCCATCCATGTAATCTTGAATAAGTTGTTTTCGTTTGATTCTGTCTCTTTTATTATCCCACACAAATTTAAATAGAGTATTTTGAATTTGGTTTATAGTGTTTTTGTCAGGACTTGGAAGTGAAGTGAATAAGTGAGTGCGTTTAGGTAGGAGTATACTTTTTAACAACAGTAATTTTTCCAATAGGAGTTATGTCCCTTTTTGACCAAGCTAATATTTCTTGTTCAATATTTTTAATTTTACTAGAGTAGTTCTTATTCAAAATATTTTCAACATTGGCTTTAAAGTTAATACCGAGAATATTAAATTTTTCTGTTGTCCAATTTAAATTATAATCTGGACATAAAACTTGTAATTCTCCCGTTTTAGCACCAATCCATACTGCTTTCGTTTTTTCAATATTGGGCTTTAATCCAGAGAATTTGGCAAATTGGTATAATAGATCTAAGGTACTTTTAAGGCTTTTTTCTGTCCCATCTAAGAAAATAGAGGTGTCATCAGCATATTGCAATAAACAGTATTCAGTTTTTTTAACATTTATACCTTTAATATTTTTATCCTGACGGATCAATAGTCCTAGAATCTCCACACAGAGGTTAAATATATATGGCGAAATAGGATCGCCTTGCCTACAGCCCCTCCCAATTTGAAAGAATTTTGAGAAATTTCCATTTTGAATTACGCATAATGAAATATTATTATTCATTATGTGAATCCATTTCATAAAATCATGTCCAAAATTAAAAAAAGTTAAAACCTTCATAATATATTTCCAGGAAATGGAATCAAAAGCTTTTTCAAAATCAATAACTAAAAGCATTCCTGGGATATTATTTTCTTTTGCAGTATGTAGTAAATCATAAATAAGACGAGTGTTCTCCCCTATGAATCTACCCGCTAGAAATCCTTTTTGATCCTCATGTATGAGGTTTGGCAATATATATTTTAATCTATTTCCTATACATCCAGAAAGAATCTTATATGATACGTTCAAAAGAGAAATAGGCCTCCAGTTCTTTAGATTAGTGCGGGGTTTATTGGGCTTGGGTAGTATTGTTATAATCCCTTGTCTCTGTGTTATTGATAATTGTTCTATGTAAAAACCGAAATTTAGAGATCTTACTAAAAATGCTCCAATATCTTTCCAAAAAAATGTGTAGAACTCACAAGGGAATCCATCTGATCCTGGGCTCTTATTATTTTGCATGTTCCTTAAATTTTTTGCTGCCTCAGATATTGTTATTAAACCCTCTAAGCTTTGAGCTGTTGTTTTTTTGAGTTTTGATATTTCATCAAATTTTAAGATATTTTCTAAATTAACATCATCAAGTGTATCATCTCGAGATTTATAGAGATTAAAGTAAAAGTTATGGATTTCATTTAGAATAGCTTTTTGGTCTTGAATAAGATTACCTTTATCATTTTCTATGATGTTTATAGTTTTATTTACATAATTTCTTTTTTCGAGAGCACAGAAATATTTTGTTGGTTTTTCTCCACATTCAATCCATCTAATTCTAGATCTAAGTAAAATCCCTTTCATCTTTTCCTGTCTAAGATTTTGTAACCTAAGCTTACATTCTTCAAGTTCTGGGTTTTCAGGGTTTTCATGTTGTTTCTCAATTTCTTTTTCTAATTTTAAAATCTTATTATCAGTTATGTTCTTTTTATATGTTGCATAGGAAATGGTATAACCTCTTATTGTTAAAAGGAGTTGTTCGAAAAATTGTTGATCATTGATTCTGAACGACAATGTACTATTATCTATATTAGAAATATTATTCATATTGTATGGGTATACTGCATATTGAGTTTTTAGTTCTAGAATTGCTTTTTTAATGATATCTATGTAATTTGGATCTTTTAATAAAGAGGTATTGAATTTCCAAAATCCTTTACCTTTCTCTATCTTGGAAAACTTTAAGTGTAAATAGATCATGGAATGATCGGAAACGATACCCAGGTTTGATTGAGGTACTTTCTACATTGTTCATCAATTCTTCAGATATTAGGAAGAAATCCAATCTTGATTTTTTTATGGGATTTTTACTAAACCAAGTATACTGTTTAATATCAGCATGAAGAATCCTCCATGGGTCAACAAGTTTATATTTGTCCTTAATGTCCAAAACTTTTCTACGAGATTTGGAGTTTGTTATAGATATGTGATTAAAATAATCTTGTTCTAAATTTTGAAATAGATTAAAATCTCCAGTGATAATTATGAAATCATAATTATTTTCTGCTAGAAAGGAATCAATTCTAGTATAAAAACCTGGGTTATCTTTATTAGGGCCATGTAAATTAATAAGAGTTAAGTAGTATTTAGAAAGTATTTTTAATTCCAGACAACAAAATCTTATTTATGTATGTCAAGGTTATATGACCGACTTATCTATATATGCATATAGTGTTATGCTTTGTAATACAGATTATCATGTGAACTCTAGTTTCAATTCAATATATTGATGTATTACTCAAACTATTCATTCGACGTAAATCATGCGCATGAGAAGCAATGTCAATACAATGCTATAGTAATTGAAGTCATCATGGTTGTTTAATTCTCGAAGTTTCTAGTAGGAAGAATAATTCTTAATAGAAAATATGGACATTCGTGTAGTTATGTTGTACTTTTAAATAGAAAGGTTTGCATTATTGTCAAGTGAATCATAAAAGAAAAGCGAAAGAAGTACAGTATGGTAAGTATAACCGTGATGTATCTATTTCTATAACAAACCTAAAGTAACGGTTATCAGGGTTGAACACTACTTGTACAAGTGTTTATAGTGCCGGTAAAAAAAAAAACAATAAATGACGTTCATATAATTGATCAATATAATTCGTTATCAAATATTGTATTGCGTAAGACTGTTTCATGTGCATAACATAGCAATGGGGGAGTAAGCATTACTCAGTCTCACAGAACCGACAAATACGTCTTATTAGTCAAATAGATAACCTGTAACATGCAAAATAGATCGAAATGAATCTAAATAGAAGGAGATTTAACGGTAAATGTGAAAATGTATTTGCATGTGGACCTGGTGTTCTCAGATATACCATTGCTCTTTTAATTATTAAACATAATGTAGCAAGTACACCAATGTAGGTCGTACGATACAGGAGATCGATTGAATATATATATATCGTTGCGTCATAGCCATACAATGGGTATATCCGTGTTCGATATATTCGAGTTATACTTGTCTTGCAGAAAGGAGAGAGAGAGAGAGAGAGAGAGAGAGAGAGAGAGAGAGAGAGAGAGAGAGAGAGAGAGAGAGAGAGAGAGAGAGAGAGAGAGATAGAGAGAGAGGGAAGGAGAGAGAGGGAGATATATAGATAGATAGATAGATAGATAGATAGATAGATAGATAGATAGATAGATAGATAGATAGATAGATAGAGAGAGAGATAGATAGATAGATATATAGATAGATAGGTAGGTATATAACATTGCGTGATACGCGTATGAATATCGATTTTCTATGAAAGCTTTGTGTGTGAAATATAACGCTATATGTAAAAAAGGGATGTTAAAATGTCAGGATAATCACTTATCCGTTGATATAGCCTAATGTTTATTGCCAGTGGCCACATTCTTCGTAAAATTACGTGTATCGCTCACTAACATATAACATATACAGCACCTTCACACATTACACTTGATGCACACACGCACACTCACACACACACACATACACACACATACACACACATACAAACACACACATATATATATATATACATACATATATATATATATATATATATATATATATATATATATATATATATATATATATATATATATATATATATATATATATATATATATATATATATATATATATATATATATATATATATATATATATATATATATATATATATATATATATATATATATATATATATATATATATATCTTTTTCAGAGGTATTTGGAAGTGGCATTTATCTTTTCTGCAGCTATAAATGTCTTTTCCGAAGAATTTATCCAGGTGCACACGTCATGCAGATATTGGGAAAAATTGAAAATTCATTCCAACGGTGGTTCTAAGGAGTTACACTGTATTTTGGATCAGGATAAAGTACCTGGAATCGTTTACACTGAATGGATAGCAGTGCCAAGTGGTAGGGGAAGTCACTACCGTTATTGTTATCGTATTTGTTGTTTAGTTATTGCTTATACATATATTTTTCCGGATTTAAAAACGGGTTTTCCCACTGACACAGAAGTAATTGTTGAGCTGGAAAAAATACATGAACAGTACTTGTCCCTATAGATAAAGCCTTACAAAGAGCCCCCTTAAAGAACGAAATGGAAATGTCCAATCAGAATAACACGTTTGCCAAAATACTAACAACACATCTATTACATTTGTACATGATCTTAAACTATCTTTATTCATTATACTTTTTTCACTTGTTTTCTTTAAGGGTATTGTCCAGTCTACAATCGCCGTGCCAAATTGATTGATTGCATACCTTGCAACGGAAGTATTGGAGATTGTCCAACGAAACTAGTTAAATCATATCAAGCAGTGCTCTGTAAGTAATATTAAACTGGCATTTATGTCGCACAGTATCTGTAAACTAATATATTGCACCGGCATACCGTTGGTTACAATTAGCAGTAGTAAACTTGTAATTGACGACAGCTGCTGCTGTACTATAACTACTACATAGCTTGCTGTATTCACTAGCGATTAATGTAAAATATGTTTACAGTTAGACTTCAACAGGTAAAATACCCATACACGTGACGTTGTATTTGTAATTGAAATATTTAATATTGTACAACTAAGTATTTCGGTGACGAATATATCATGGTATTAACAATAGTAAAAGGTATTAAATGTATAATGAATGAGTTAGAAGACCCAGTTAAAATGCACCCGGAAATGACTTCTAGTCTCCTCGAGTTAACTCACTCCATTTTATCACAAAAGGATAGATCGAGAGTAGGTCTAAGTAGCAGTGAATCGGTCTGTAGACCATGAGACATGGTATTAGCTGGTATTCACGTTTAAAGCGCAAATAATTTGTATCGTCCTGGAAGACCATACAACATGATTACACCAGTGATGTATTTACAGTATTTATTAATGGTTGTATAATTGAAATGTATTTTCCTTTTATTTTCGACAGACACTGGCTGCTTCCAAATGCCTCTTGTGTAAGTATTTTATTCAGATCAGAACTCATCCAAATACATTTGTTACATACCATTAACAAGATATGCGTTATAAAATATGATATAATCGCTAAATGACTGAAAATTATGATACAATTTATGTAAAATATAATAGAGTAAAAAAAAGAAAGCATGTTACAAATTAATTACTTAATGCATGTGTATGGATATCTTCATTTAATTTTATAATGGTTTCATCAAAAGGGGAACATATGTGAACGTGGAGATGCCTATACCTGTACAAGAACCCCATACAAAGGACATGGGCATATATGTGTAAGATACTATCTACATTTATAGCTTTATATACAAACTTCGCTTTAAAAGCGACTCTGGTAAATTGGTTATTCGGCAAAACTTAAGAATAAAGTAATATTGTTTATAATTTAATATTTTGAACGATTTTAAAAGTAAATAAAATTGACTAGGACTTCTTGTCGGTAGTTGTCGATTCGTATGTGGACGGTCTTGGATTCGATTTAATGGGTATATCGAACGCGTTTTGAAAATAAAAATAAAACTGCTTTTAAGGGTAAGAAGGACACCTGATCATGTGACCAGAATTCCAGTACAGTAACTTATACGGGAACTGATTTTGGCTATGTGAACAAACATGACAGAGTTAGCAAATATGTCATTGGAGGACAGAAGTTGAATGGGAAAGTCACATACAGAAGTACATTATGTTGTTATTTGTAAATAAAATAATTTTAACGGTCATGTCTGTGTGTTGTCACACTGCCTCACATATTTTGTCCCCTGTCTGTTTATCTAAATACAGATCTTAATTTTCGTAACTTTCTAACTGTATACGATCCTTTTGTGAAACACACAGGAGTAGGCCATTTTGATGAGATGCATTGGCCAGTCAAGTCATATACGAGGCTGCATTCAAGGTCAAACGATGGTACAGTCTTTCCTAACAGGAATATTTCTTAAACGATACCCAATTCCGTCCTACTTCTAAGTGTTATTTCTTTGTTGTATACCAACAATGTTTTATTGAATCTAAATAGTTGTCAACCATCCTGAATTCACAATTCACGTTAAAACAAAAATACAAAAGTAACGAATTCGAGATTAAGTTAAGAAAAAAATATATTTTGGTCATTACAGTTTTAACTCTTTCGTTCTTTTTATCTAGAATTTCTGAAAAAGGCATATCCCATATGTTTTATCACGAAAAGGACAGTTGATGAAAAAATATAAATTCAAGAAAGGGTTCGTAACTTCGTGTACCGCTTTGCATACGACCTAAAAATCACCGTTATTTAAGGTGAATTTGATAACCGAAAAGTCTGTGTCACTGACGACGTGTCACTTGAAAAAAACTAACTTAATACCTTTGTTGGAAACCATTAAGTGTTTATTAACCCCGTGAGTGGTGGATGGATTCCTTTCGTATCATCACTGATCACTTCCGGATATATTATTCCGTTTCATCCGGAATTACAATTATATAGCCATTTAACTTGGAAGCATCCGATATTGATATATGCAGTACAGAATGATGATGTTTTGATTACGATAATTTGCCCTATACCTTGTAAAATACATGTCATGATATTGGTAGAGGTCAATTTGATTAAGTAATTTATATACCTAGTTGATTTTTTGTATATACATGTTTAATATGTTTACGTATTGCAACTTGAAATGCTTTCACTTATTTCTTCAATTTTGCATATTTTATTAGAGGATTAACAGTTATGTCACTCCTAGCTACAACACTCTTGTTTGCTTTAATTGGAACATGGCTATGGATCAAAAGATACAGATGTCAATCACGTAAAGGTAATACTCTCTATAAATGTAAATATTTATCAAGCAATATGTTTTTCTTTCATTGTGTGTGTATCTATCGAAGTATACGTGGGATTGTCTCTCAATATCGGTAGCTTGTTGTGAGCGACAATTCAAGTTCACTTTCCAGAAAGGTGTCATGTTGTAAATTATGAGCTTACTACGTGGGTGTAAATACAACATTTACAAGTTATCATGTTATACATTTTATATTGACACTGCCACCCAATAAATTCAAAATTTACAACATGGCAAAAGTATAAAATTCGACATCGAGCTACATATTTTAATTGTAAATTTGTTGTTGTGAATTTTATCATATTTGTCAATCGACACTGATGAAAGTATGTTTGAACATCTGACAACATTTTAAATCGGGTTTCTGATGATTAAAATAAACGTGTCTGTAAATGAAGACGACAAATCTTTCTTACAAGCATATATTATTTCAATCTCTTAGAATGAGCAATAGAAAATACAACTTATTGACTGATATCAATTTAAAACTTTTATCAGGTCAATACATGGTTATGTTCCTGAAAGAATATGAGTCTGAGGTTAATATTTTGGTCGATTAAATTGGTCAGTATACATATTATATACAAAACCAGTATGAGGATTCCCTTTTACAATTCTGGAAATACTCGTAACTTAAGATAAGTATGCAATGTCCAAAGGAATGAATAAATCATGCATTTCCATTCATTTCAGACAGTAATGAGATGCCGTTTTGTCGATTGATAATGAAAATGTTCAAACATATCAATGTGATATATCCAAACGAACTAGAAATTAGTAATATAACAGAGTCAAGCATCCTACTTAAACATTTTATTCACGGCGGATGTGGCTGTTCGAGAGCTGATGCTTACTCCTCCATGATACCTGATCCCACCTCTTGGTTTGCAGAGCTCAGTGTTTGTCAATTTTTTACCACATTTGTATGTATATCCGGGGCATCCTACATATTTATACTTTGGTGTCTGTTTTTTATATATTATTCTAGAGACGGGAGGAATATTAATAACTAGACGATAACGCTACGATCCCGGCTTTCTTATCGTGATTTTTCCACATCTAAGTAGTAATATCCCACAATTACCTGAATAAGGCGTTCATATTTTACAAATGATCCGATATATCAGGAAGTGTTCAACATATGAACATATCATATACAGTAGTAAACTACTGACGGAGAATTATTGACAAAGGAATTTCGAATATATATATATATATATATATATATATATATATATATATATATTATATATATATATATATATATATATATATATATATATATATATATATATATATATATATATATATATATATATATATAATGTATCGAAGGTAAACAAAATGGCTCAGCTCAGATGTGTTCTGTCTCGACTAAAAAGCTTGCAGCTTTCATGGAGTGGGTTTAAACGGTTGACAGGCAGTGGAAATGCTTAATGTTTCCACTGTTTAGGTCAACAGTTCATTTTTTTAAATATTCAGTGATACTGGAGATAGGTTCAGAAAATGAACATCGAATGAGCTAGCTTCGAAGCGGGTTTCCTGCCCAGGTCTACCGATAACTTTAGAATGTTCTTTGAGGCATCAAGTGATGTATTTCAATCAAAACCACAGGGGCGTGGGGATCTTTTTAGAGCGTAGAGTTTTTCCTCCACGTTCCAGTTTTCATTGGCATATTACGCTCTAAACAGATTTCAGAGCCCCTGTGTCAATAATGACTTAAACCTAGTTTATCTAAAAAGAAACCTAGATCTCTCGAGATAAACATATAGTATCCCAGTTAAATCTTGTTTTTCTCAGTTGATCTAGTTTTTATATTTTCTAAATATAACTAGGTATAACTCCTTCTTGGTGTTTTGAAGCAGTTGAATTTATATCGGAAACTTGTTTATGGCCGCTGGTGAGACATCTTTGACATGTTTACAATGGAATGCTCAAATAGTATTGGTTTTCACACATGAAAAACAGAGGTAGTGAACTGACATAATATATCGGTTTTAGTTATGCAAATACCTGTTACAAAGATTACTAAGTGATGCGTTTGCTATTTTGAGATCAAATGAGACAATATTGAGATTTTCCGATTTCCACAGAGTACATGTTTTCTCGGTTAAACATAGATTTTCGTCAGTTAATGTGGGCGAGTACGAAAACTAAGGTTAAACTGGAGAAACATTAAGTTAAATTTGGAATAATTGTTCAACTCCATGTTTGCGTGGAAAGCAGGGCAGCACTCGATCATAAAACGTTAATCTGTTTTGATACAGAATGTCTAGTGCATGTAGATAACAATAAATCAATGATGTAAATTAAAGATGTTCTTTATAAAAATTATATAAATAGCATCGAACATTACAAGTGTTAACAAAGATACAACTTACCTGTATTATTAGTAAAATGTGTGTTAATTAAATTTTGTTTTGACATATCTTAATTATTTCACAGACAACATGATTCTTTTTTTTTTTTTAATTTTAGAATTTGAAATCGTAAAAGAAACCATAATCACATTGGAACGACGAACAACTGAAGAAATAAAACGATGGAGTACCCTGATTAATTGGAACTCCGCATATCCTGAAAGCAATGGTATCGAGTTGTCACTTTTACCAAGCCATAACAAGGAGGATATCAACATCTAAAAAACACATCATAGACATTTAGACTAGGTTGTAGCAGTTTTACTCACAACTGATTATTCACCTGGTGTGACGATGCTATCGAAGTAATTAATATGTATAACTTGTACCGGAGAATCAGTGGCGGATGGCGGTTTGTGGGTATTGGCATTATAACGGGGTATTGAAATTGGAGGAAATTGTCGTTTAACAAACAGTGACGTTTTGGGAGTTTAGTGTTATAACGGGGCGAACTGTATAGATGAATTATATATAATTGTACTGTTTATTGGCGTTTTTAGTTAAACGAAAATAATCAGCTACGAAAGTTGGCGGTTAAACAGACCAAGGAATAAAACTGGAACTGATTAGCAATCACATGGTGTCTTCAAAGACAAAATGTTGTATAGTTAGTATGACCAAAACTACACATGGCACCGATACAAAAAAGAGAACCCTATATATTGTTTCATTAGTCTCCAATCACATCACATTTATTTTACCGGTTTTGTATATTCCATTTTGCGAGTCTTTTATCTACCATATACAATTTTAACGGTATTGTCTGATGTCTGGCAATTAGACTTGATATTCTTCCTGTTGAGTGGACCAAATGGTACATAGACTTGATTTCAAACATTTTTTTGTGTGTTTTGGTATAGTCAATTCGGGATACATTTGAAATTACTATTTGCACCATCGGGTATTGGATTTATAAACATTCTCGACTCGAATATAACGAAATCAATTATCTATATAATATGTAATTAATTTGTTGTCTCCAGTCGTGCCCAAACACGTTACTTCCAACATTCAAATGAATGTAGTGGCGTACAGTTACTGAGTACTTAGAAAAGTAAAAGGACATTAGCTGTGTTTGCCAAAACCTCATTACACTTTCTTTGTACTTATTCAACTTATATTCCATGTACAATAAGCTATACGGAAGCACAGCTTACAGCCTAAACTATGGTTAGGTCTGGCGTTACATTTATATACAAATAGCAAGAATGAATTTATTAATTGCAATTGAACAAGTGCCATACCCGATGTTATCAAGCGATTTTCAAACAGTACACAGGAATTCAAAAATGTTTAAGCAATTTTTATATGATATACAGGAATTCAATAATTTTAAGAAATTTTCAAACAATATACAGGAAATCAAGAATTTTGGGGCCAGTGTATATCTCTTTTTATCATTGTTTATTTATATAAAACAATTTTGAATAAAGAAAATGACAATTTAAACACAGTTAATACCCCATTAAAGTATACTAGTACCCGAAGTTTGTTACCAGAGCATTTAAATATCTCGTCATTGGATATCATGATATTTATTTAGTGCAAACCAGTTTGATTATACAAAAAAATATAGTGACGTTTATATAAATCGATGCAGGAATTTCTGATAAAAAATATAAGTAATGTTTGGAGATGTAGTCGTTCAGTTACTTTTTGGCATGCCGATTGTGACGAGGAGTTATTCCTCATTTAGACTCACAGCGGGTGTGTCCGGTCAAAAGAGAATGCTGACCCCTTCGTGTAACCTGATCCCATCTCTTGATTTCGGGAAGTACGTGTTTGTCCAGTTTTAACCATATATTTTACTAAACAATTAGAATATTTATGTTACCTGTAATATAGCTGCACCCTGCATTAATCTTATATTAAATATACAAACGTAACTGTTCTAGTGCCATGTATTTTTTTCTGTATTTTATATCTTTATTTCTACTACTTTATTTTACATTATTATACCTTTACTGAGTTTCACGTATACACAGGTCCATCATAAAAACTAGCTATTTCCCTTATATTTGCTGTAGATGACTCTATAAAGCGGTGCGATAGTTTATACGTTATTACCCTGTGGGAGGAGCGTTGTTTGTCATCCAATCAGCTTATTTCTGACTTTACCAAACACACCGGAGCTCTAGCGCCATTTTGATTAAAAATTTTGTTTCGGTATAATGAACCAGTTACGTTATACAACTGAATGAGGTGTACCAATATTCTGTTTCCCCTTGCTCAGGCCTAGTTCGGTATTTCCCTCGGCTTCGCTTCCATTATTGTTTAGTATTTTGTATTTTCATTTTGTGATAATACTTTTTTTCTGAAAGTATAATAGAATAGATATTCAATGAATATTTCTGGTAGCAGCACTTTTATTGATCCTCGAAACATACACTATTTTCCTCGACTTCGCCTCGGTGAATAGTTTATGTCTCGGGAACAACAACAGTGTTTTTACCCCTCATACCCATTTAATAACTGTATGTTATTGTTTTGAAACAAACATATTTGATCAGTTTAGCTAATGACTGTATATTGTTGTCTTTAAAACAAATATATTTAATCATTTTAGCTTCATGCATATGTAGCTATATATTTCTGTATTATTTCACCCGTAATTAAATGTCTAAACTTGTTGAACAAGTATATATTTTTTCATTCGATATCATACATGAACACGAATTGAATGTATAGACTATACAGCGATATAACGATTGTAATATTTATAATATAGTCATATGGACACAAACATAGTAATCAACGTTTCTTTTTTTCATTGAGTGTTTTATCTTAGACAATCCATTGAATAACAATAAGAATATGTCAACTTGAATTACTGGAATGGAAATTGATGGCTCATTGTAAAATTCGGTGCAAAGATTTTCCACAGTTTTAGATTCAAGAAAGTAAACATCGAGTCTCGATCTTTTGAAGTGAAATTATGTAAAACAGTAATGAATAACAGTCACTGGGATGGCTAGCAATTGAAGGCTGACTTCATACACCACAAAAGTCTGATAATTAAAAAAGTACACATGGCAGATGTGTCATAATACTGCATATGTATGAAGAATTTCAACCGAAGGTTCAAGTGAGATTTTCTGATCACCTATTATCGACCTTTCGTACGTCTTTCTGTTTACTTTTCACATTTTTGACCTTTCCTCTGAAACCACCGAAGTGATTTTGACGAAATATTTTGAGAAAATGCAAGAATCTATGGTCATCTACCGTGTTTGTTTATTACAGTACGACCGGACCAAGGGTGGATCCAGGGTGGGACCAAATAGGTCTCGGCGGGTACCCCTCTTTCAAAATATTCATTTCCAGAACTATTGCATGGATTGGTGGATTGAAAAAAATGTATGAGAGTGATCTACATGAATGTGTGATTCAAGTTTGGTATCTTCTTAAAAATCGGAAAATCTTTGACGCATTTTCTGACATATTTTGAGATATTTCCATTCATGTCTGTGTGTTTTATAGATTCACTATGATGTATTATTTAATGTGTTTTGTTACAATTAGGTTGAGAAAAGATATAGAGAATTTTGATGAAATCTTATTTTCTGAATAGATGATGATGATGATGATAATGATGATGATGATGGTGATGATCTATGACATCAATAATTATTTCGTCTATTTATCTAAATGTTACATATTATATGTCTGTTGTATTTTTTTCCAATGTTCTTGATATACTCAAATGTTTATATAGTATTTTGATTCATCTGATATTGTGTATATAATTTTACAACATGTATTTGTAGGGTGAATTCCGTTTGATTTGACGAAACTGCATAAAATATGCCGAACCTAACAGTGGCTTATATAATTTATTCAGTACCAGTAACTGTATAGTTAATTAATTGTTTGATATTCAAATGTTGAATATTGGAACACAAATCGCTATAACAGCCCGTATTGTGTTGAACACAATACATTGCTGGTATAGAATCATGCATATGCGTTTTTATCAATATATGTATATAAGCAATTGTATGGGAAAACGATGTAACTGCAATTTACTGTGCAACTAAGATTATCCACATTGTTTCATCGAAATGAAAATGTAGATTGATATACTTCAAATTCTTTTTAGACTAATGTCAATAAATCTAAATCCTTAATCTAACTGAAATGGACGTAGGGGAGTGTACTTTAAAATAATATTATTTGCAGATACCTTCCAGTTGTTTGATTTACTTTAGAAAGAAAATATACTTAAGATTTTCCAACGAACCAATGTTTTCAGGTTTATTATTTATATTCTTCAGTTTGTAATGCAAAAAAAATAGCATTTACGACTATAAACTAAATTGACATATAACGCGCTTTCATTAGGTATCAATTCCTCACACTAAGTTGAAAATTGGCGACAATATAGCATGTTATAAAAAACGTATAAGTGAAATGTTTACGTGCTTAAGTGAAAAGCAAAAACGGTAAAGTTCTCTGTTTCAACCTCCCGTAATGCCCAAATGCCAGACAACCAGATAGTTAACATAGCAAAAAATGGTATGTGACATTGTAATTTAAACGTGTGTCTAGAACATTTTGCTCGATTCAGGAAAACGATCAACTCACTTATAAGGGGACATACTTTTTCTGATTAAGTTTAAGTCTAGGAAAGATCATTTGGACGCTAGAAACACATCTTTTTCGGTATTCAAACACGATACACGATCATTGTGACCATTAATAACGCATGACAAGTATCTATCAATTTTATTGCAAAAAAATCGATAAAGGATTATAAACAAACCGTGACTATCAATATTTATGTTGAGATTTTGGCAAAAGCTCATTTGTTACAGTATATATGACCTGACCAGTGGGATCAAGCTGTTAACTTGCACCAATCACGGTTAGCTTAGGTTAGTAATATACGTCAGAGGTAAATTGACTGGACAAATATACTCAACTAAGGAAAATGACTCTAAGATTAAGTGCTGACGGGTCATTTTTTCACACACTGTCTACATAAGAAGATGTATAGAGATATGTATATACCATGTAGATGTACAACATATACAGGGAGCCTGGCTGGAATTGACTTAAGTATGACTTGACAAGACGACAAAACGAAAAGACGATAAACTAAAATTTGTTGCTATTTTCGGGGCGAAAAGACGTTAAGAGATAAAACTAAAAGACGACAAAAATGAGACGAAAATACGACAAAATAACCCGCAATTAGCAACTTACTCCTGTCGTCTTTTTTCGCTCATAAATTAGAGACTCCATTGCCGTTTTTTTTTTTCGCCTCGCTAATTTGCGACCTGAAACTGTTGTTTTTCTTCGTTTTTTCGCCCCGCAAATTGGCGACCTTAAGATGTAGTCTTTTCACCCCGCAAACTTGCGACATTAAAATGTCGTCTTTTTGCCTTGCTAATTTGTTACGTGACATAATATGTGAAATATCACTGTCATTAATGTATATACATTTAAGCAGTATCTAAAGGGAGTTCTCATTGTTGTTGTTGTTATATTATTTATTTGTTTTATTTCTGTTATCTCTCTCCCCTCCCTCTCTCTGTCTCTCTCTCTGTCTGTCTGTCTCTCTCTCTCTCTGTCTCTCTCTCTCTCTCTCTCTCTCTCTCTCTCTCTCTCTCTCTCTCTCTCTCTCTCTCTCTCTCTCTCTCTCTCTCTGATCAAGAAAAATGAAGTAGGCCTATTTAAACAGCAATTTGATTAATTCAATTTCTGAAAATAAAATTTTGGTTATTCACACATTTATTATCATTTAAGTTTTCGTTTATATAATTTGATGATATTTCATACATGCTGCAATACTAACGTATATAGATGAACGAAGTAGCACCCCTAATCAGAAACGTTATTAAAGTAATAATGATCTTTTAGATTCCGTGTGTTCAGTGTTGTTTATAATATTTACATACCTTCTCCGTTCGATAAACGTTCGACATCGCGCAAGCTGCATTTTATTTGGTCGAAGATAACATGTCGACGATGTCACATGCATGTCGTTATTTCGATTTTTGTAAGATTCCCCACAAGGGATATCAATAAACATGGGGTGATATTGATATCGGTTTTTAATTAATTTGACATAACACGTAAACATACCTCAATTTGCGACTTTCCCTCTACAGCTAGTTTCGTCTCCATATATGTGAATCATTAAGACTTTAAGAGTTACCTCCCTCTATTCCATAATGTTTACGACAGCTTAAGTTCAGAAAAGTACAATTTCAATCAGGAATATTTTAATTTTGAAGAAGAAGAAAACGTATACCTAAATAAAGTGAAAATCTGAGATTTTTATAATATTTCATATATCTGTTTTCAACTCATTTTCTTTTTGCATAACAATCACCAAATCAAACATCTTTGAAAGCAAACGAACACTTAGGAAAAAACATTGGACACACGTCTGTAACGTGCAACGTACTATGAAAATGTTACCTTCTCTGTAAAGAATATGAATCAGTTTGCAGTATTACCAACTAATTAAACATACTTAATCAGAATAAAAATTAGATAATTTAAACACAAAATTCTATAACTTTTAATATCTGACACTGAAGAAATCAAACTTACTTAATCTTAAGATAAATTCTGATGCAATCTGTTTGTTTCATAAATCGATGCCATTGGAGACTCGCGGGGGATTCAGCGGAGATGGTAAAAAATACTAATTTGATTAATTTAACTTAACAATTTGTAAATTAAATATTGTTACAAGTCAACATATGTGAATGTTTCTGTATGTATATGCATGTGATAATGTATATGTATGTTTGTTACTATATTGTTCATTTCTGTTATACGAAACTATTGCTTGCTTTATGTACCCTATTAATTGTATAAGTGATGTTCTGCCTTGTTACAAAACCAGAACTGGTTTGTATATGAATCAATTACGAATACATCTTATAGTTTAGAACTGTCAAATTACAAAAGAAAATATTCAGTCTGTTACTCTTTATACTTGGGTACTATCTTATAACAGAACAGATGTAGTTATGTATTGCCCTTTATATTGGGGTATTGTCAACGACAGAACAACACATACGTGTTACCCTGTATCGCTAGGCACTGCACAGTGACAGAACAAAACTTGTTATTTGTTATCATGTATGGTTGGGTATTTTCAACTACAGAAGGAAACTTCCTATGTGTTACCCTCCCTGCATGGTTGGTAAGTGTCCAAAAACAGAACCAAACCTCATTGTTATCCTGTATGGCAGGGTACTGTCCAGTGACAGGACACAACGTGCAATGTAATAACCTGTATGGCTGGACATTATCAACGGCTGAGCAAATATTGCTATGCGTTACCACGTATGGCTGGGTAGTGTCAGGTGACAAACAAAACATTCTGTGTGTTACCCTGTGTAATTGAGTA
>BROG01001968.1:0-20373 GCA_030159075.1 Atrina japonica | reverse complement strand
TCAAACGGTAGTGTAGTAACAACACGGTCTGGAAATGTTGCCATTCCTCAGCGCCACTCTCTTACTGGGGATCACATCCAGCTTTTTGCATTAAGGAACGCTTCTCGTCGTTGAAGAGTATATCTCTTTGCATCGCCATAAATCAATGTAATGTGTTCCAATATCTTTGCCAATTTTTGTACTTTTCTCCATCTCCAAACCCAGGTTTCTCTGACAATGAAAACGACCAACTACAATAGCACGAGTTAAACAAGTCTTGTCGTTATTCTTGATCTGTACCAAACTTTGCTTATTGTTCATAAATACTTTTTTATCAAAAATGAGATTATATTTTCGTTTTCCACCCAAATTAGCCATTCCGTTTGTATGGTTCCGTTGTCGAATCTAAAATGAAGTACAGAAACTGAAAGCTGGCCAGATGACAGATGGCCAGATGTCAAAAACAGGTGACCAGATGCCAAGTGCCAAGATGTCAAAAACAAGTGGCCAGATGACAGGTGGCCAGATGACAGGTGGCCATATTGTCAAAAACAATTGGACAGACGTTTAGATGGGAAAAATGAAACTCGTCCTAAAATCAATGCGTCACGCGCACGTCATAAACTATATATGAGATAGTACTGTCCGAGTCTCTGTATTAATTCATCATGGATAAGTCATCCGACATGGATATGCAACCTGAAAAGAGAAACATGAGAATCATTCTTACATGGAGATCACGTATTGTAGTAAGGCCACGCATTCCGATAAATTCAGGTACGACATCTGGGACACTTACTACACAGGAACCACCTAGACCTGACCCTTCACTTCCAGTGCCTGTACAATACGTACAAGCTCAGGAAGCATTAGCCAATATTGGACAACATAAGACCGAGGTAAACCGACTGATGATAGAGAAAGAAATAGATGTTCGTCGCTGGCGACGTCTACGCAACAGATATTAAAGTCTCTCTCTTATTCATCTCTTCGGAGCAATCAACGACCCCTTTAAAGGCCACCCATCTTTATTCGACAAGAAACCTTAGCTAAAAGTATACAGGTTTTGTGTATGTTGTGTTATTCTGTAGCGGCGAGTTTAAAATATTGTAGTGACTGAACATTACTTATCAGTGTATATTCACTCAACATCAAACGTTTAATTATCATTTGTGTTTTTGTTATGACTGAAGTATTCACTTCTTATTAGATAGGGCTAGGTTATTTCCCATGCATCAAAATGACAAGCTAGAGAATAGGTTCAATCAGACCCCTGAGAACTCATTTGCGATCTGGAGCTGGAAGAGTCAACATCGTCAGAAAACCATAACCAGCATAGGGTGAGTGTTTGAATACTTTTTTACATAGGCTTAGTGCTTACCTTATATAAAATTATATATATAAATATATATATATATAATTCAATATCTCAGAAAAATTAGGCAACTAGCAACGTTATTAAGGTTTTCTTTGCTTACAACTTAATTATGCTATCAGGGAATACCCCACCAACTAATCAACGTTCATTCACTCTAGAACTCAAAACTGGGAAAAAAAACCATCTCCTGTTAGCAACTCTCGTTAACTCTCACCGACTTTGGCGACACCTACTACTGATTTCACTCCAACCTGAAAAAACCCAAAGTGTCAATTATTCTATCAGGGAATACACCACAATCTAATCAACGTTCATCCACTCGAGACCTCAAAACTGGGAAAAACCCATTTCCTGTTACCAACTCTCGTCAAGTCTCGATAACTCTCGTTAACTCTCTCCGACTGTGGCGACACCTACTACTGATTTCACTCCAACCCAAACTTTCGGTTCTAAAAATAGAGTCACTCTCAAACAAAAAAAACTGGAAAACCCCAACTTCATTTTAAGCCGTTGACCCCTCGTAAAGTCACATGACCTCTCGTGACACCGGCCTCTTGTAACGAAAGTTCTTATTGGCTCGTTATCCAAGATGGCCGCCCCACAATCTTTCACTTCCGGTCATAGACACGCCTCCAGGCTCAACGATTGTTTCTTTCTCTTTGTCGCCATGTTCTTACTTCCGTTATGACGTACTTCCGGTATGACGTCACAGGCGGATCCCGGACAAGCAGATTCAAAATGACCAATCAGAAGTCCGGATTCTGATGGCGTCACCAACAACGCCACTGGTGGCGCCCCTAGCAAATTTGAATTTGAGTCTGCACGCCCGGGAGCTCCTATAACTACTTACAAAGAACTGGCGGTGTCAAGAAACCACACAGATACAGGCCAGGTACCGTGGCTCTCCGTGAAATCAGGAGATACCAGAAGAGTACCGAACTCCTGATCAGAAAACTCCCATTCCAGCGTCTGGTTCGTGAAATCGCACAAGAAAAGCTAGCTAAACTTACCATTATGCCAAAGGACATCCAACTCGCAAGACGTATCCGAGGAGAACGTGCTTAAGCTATTTGGCTTATCACAATACATATAACGGCCGTTTTCACGGCCACCTAAATTTTTCGAAAAGATACCTTAAATTGAGAGTACATATGCAAAACTAATTATGTAAATCATCTCTTTAATATATTTTTTGAAAAAAAGTACGCATTCATCGTTAACGGCAAATACCGACTAATATCGAAATACAATAAGATTTTCGCACTCAAAACCTGACCTAATAGTCTCAACTTACGCTTTATGACATGCAAGCTCTCTCTCTCTCTCTCTCTCTCTCTCTCTCTCTCTCTCTCTCTCTCTCTCTCTCTCTCTCTCTCTCTCTCTCTCTCTCTCTCTCTCTCATGCATGTATATTGGTGTTTATTACAATAAAAATTCTAGTACATGTATTCATGAACAGTATGAGATATATTTACTCAAACTGTAAATACTCGCCAGTCTGAATAAAAAATACTTGGTCTCACCTAAGAGGGCAGGCTTAGGGCAGCATGTAACTTAAGAGTTGAAATTGGATACTACTTGTTATCCATATGGCAAATGGATCTTAAAGCTGAATTTAAAATAATCTTACTTTTCAAATGGTGTTTTCTAGGCGTTTTAGCATCATATAAACCTATATGGAATTTATGGAAATTTTACACGAATTTTTATAGGTCCATTTTTTCATTCTTTATAAAAAGTTTAAATAGATTATTGGACACATTTCGAAAGCTAAAGATTTGATTTTTTTTCTTTTTTTTTTATTATTTATTAAAAAAAAAACATATAACATACAGAGACAGGTACATTCACACATACACACAACTTTCATCCAGGTCATATTATGATACATATATAGGAATTCTGATGTATATTAGTTATAATGTCTTTTACATTATTGCATTTGATGGTGAATTCTTTTTGTTTCATATTCACTGCATATGAATTCTTTTCTGCAATGTAATATGACAAAATATTATGCTGTAACTCATTCAGGTTCAGGTGTGAATTTTGTCTAGACTTTGTAAATATATAGAATTATACAAGTAGTAGAATGACATTAATTGCATTATTATTTTTACCAGGAATTCCAAATAGAATATTATCTAATGAAAAATGTAAATCTGTATAACATGTTTCAATCCATTGTTTTAATTGTGTCCATATCTGTTGAGCGTGATAACATTGGAAAAATAAATGTTCTATTGTTTCTGTATTGGATTGACATAGACTACAAACTCTGTTTGTTTTTATCTTGCAATCAAAAAGATTCTTATTCGTAACAAGAATTCTATACAGCATTCTATACTGAAACCATTTTAGTTTAGGATCTTTTGTACACTGATGTAGAAGTTTGTAGTATGGTTTAAATATAAAATTGTTGTTTAAGTTTAATGAAGATTTCCATTTATTTTCATTCTTTGATATATGTTTTATATTTTCTAAAAATAAATCATAAATGTATTTTGATCCTTGCGTATTCTTAAGAATAATGCTAACAAAGTCTGGTTTGTGAGGACATTCAGTGTGTTCAAGACTTCCATCTAGGTGAGGCCATGTCTTTAATATAGATTTCTTTAATCCTAAGAAAGAGGTAAATGGTAGATTTATATTGTGGTTTCGCTTTAATTCTTCATATGGTATAAATCGTCCATTCTCTTCGAAGAGATCCGATATGATGTGGAACCCTTTTCTAAATAGGGGTTTAAGGATAATTGATTTTCCATCAATGCTTATTTTAGGATGTTGTGGTACATTCAAAGGAATTTTTTTTTGAAGTTAGAATAGTGAATTCATGCAACTCTATTAAGGACTCCTTCCAAAATTTATTATTAGTTTGTAGAGACAATTGTTTTGAATAATCTGGTCCCAATTGGCATAGGAGTGTGAAATCACATTTACATATGAAATTAAATATAGATTTTAATGTATCACTTGTTTCATTTATAAGTCTTCTGAACCATGTTAGTTTTAGTGATTTTGTAAAAGAATTAATATGTGTCATTCGGCACCCACCCAGATAGAAATCTTGTTGTAATAACTTTCGGGACACTTTGTCTGGTTTTCCATGCCAGATAAATTTGAATCGATTTTTTTCCAAATTGCTAATCCAAGTTTCAGATGGTTTAGGTAGTGTAATGAACAGATGAGTGAATTTTGAAATAAGTAAAGATTTGATGACAGTTATTTTACCAAGTGGTGATAATTTTCGTTTATTCCAAGAATGTATTTCTTTTTCGATTTTTACAAATTTGTTGCCAAAATTGAGTTCCTCGATATTTTGAAGATCAGGTGTGAAAATTATTCCCAATACATTGAATGGTCTATCAGACCATTCAAGATTATATAAAAACTTCTTTACTATGTGCTTTTGAGCCAATCCAAACAGATTTGGTTTTTGTAATATTTGGTTTTAAGCCAGAATATTTAGAAAATTGAAACAATAAATCAAGTGCAGATTTCAAACATTTTTCACCCCCTTCTAGAAATAGTGCAGTATCGTCTGCATATTTTAATAAACATACTTCTTCAGCGATATGAATACCTTTGATGTTTTCATTTTGGCGGATCATAATACCCATAATCTCAGCACAGATATTGAAAATATATGGAGAGACGGGATCGCCTTGTCGGCAACCACGCCCAATGTTAAAAAAGTTCGAAAAATACCCATTTTGAATTACACAAAGTTTAGCATCATAATATAAAGTCTTGATCCATCTTATAATATCTGGACCAAAATTGAAGAACCGAAGTGACTTGTACATAAAAGACCATGACACAGAATCAAATGCTTTTTCAAAATCAATAAGAAGCAAAATTCCTGGTTTATTTGTTACTTTAGTATAATGCAATACATCATAGACAAGACGAGTATTTTCACCAATGTATCTACCCTTCATAAAACCCCGTTGATTTTCATGTATGATACTAGATAATACAGATTTTATTCTATTTGCAATACACGTTGATAGGATTTTATATGATATATTTAATATTGAGATGGGTCTCCAATTTCTCAGTAGTTCTCTTGGTTTGTCTCCATTTGGAAGTATTGAAATTATGCCTTGTTTTGGGGTTATAGACAGCTCTCCCTTATGAAAACTTGTATTTACAGATCTTAACCAAAAATTACCAATATCTGACCAAAAAAAAACTTATAAAATTCTGTTGTAAATCCATCAGGTCCTGGTGATTTCCCGTTTTTCATATTTTTAGGAGCAAGTATAGCCTCTTTACTAGTTATGTACCCCTTCAAAGATGTTGACAATACATCATTAAGGATGTTTATACCCGTCTTGTCTATCATTGTATTTAATTCAATATCTTCTAAGTCAGAATCTTTATTGGAGTATAAGGACTGATAAAACTTTTCAATCTCCAAGAGAATTTCATTTTGATAACTTATATTGTGACCCCTGTGGTCTATGAGTCCATTAACTGTTTTGTTTATATAATTTCTTTTTTCTAAACTTAGAAAATACTTGGTTGGTTTTTCACCTTCTTCGATCCATTTGGCTCTTGATCTTACAAATAAACCTTTTACATGTTCTTTACGGATACTTTCATGTTCTGCTTTTAAACGATTAAGTTGTTCCTGATCGATATTTAATGTTGAACTTTCTAATTCTGATATTTTCTCCTGTAGTATCTTTTCTCTGTTAATATTTTCTCTTTTCTTTTTTGAGCTAAATTTAATAGTATAACCTCGTATTTGTAGAAGAATTTGTTCATAGAAAGATTGATCATCAATTTGCAATATAAGATCTGTATTATTAATTTCATATATCTTTTCACGTACATAGGGTGTGGCTGCATATTGCTGTTTTATTAGTAAAATAATTTTTTACACCTTCAATATATTCTGTATCTTTTAATAAAGAATTATTAAATTTCCAAAATCCTTTGGCTTTTTTAAAATTTGATAATAAAACACTGCATTCAACGATAGAATAATCCAGGGCTGATAGATGTACTATCTACAAAAGCCAAAAGCTCATTTGAAACAAGGAAGAAATCTAATCTGGCTTTTTTATTTTCTGGTCCGAACCATGTATATCTTTTTGTAGCTTCATGCTGTATCCTCCATAGATCTTGTAAACATAATCTTTCCTTATAATCTAAAAGTGTTTGTCTTGATTTGGGGTTATTTATTTTCTTATATTTACTGTAATCAAACATGGGATCTTGTACAAGATTGAAATCACCACCTAAAATTATGAAGTCTCCATTGAAATTATTTAGGCTATCAAAGAGTTTGTGATAAAAGTATGGTGAATCTTTATTTGGACCATATATGTTGACAAGGAGGGTTGCTTACTCCTCCATGGCACCTGATCCCACCTCTTGGTTTCTAGAGGTCCGTGTTTGTCCATTTTTACCGGATTTGTATCTATGTCCTGGACATCCTATTGATTTATACTTTGGTATCTGAGATTTTTATATTCTATATTTTTTTTCAATAAAGATTTCTAGAGAGAGGAGATTCCCATCATTATCGGTTGCAACATTACAGATTTCAAATTCAAAATTATTATTGAGTAGTATGGCCACCCCTCTTGAATTAGATTTCCCTGGACTAAGGTATACTTCATATCCCCAAATGGATCGAACAAGGTGAAGGTCTTCAGAAGTGAAGTGGGTATCTTGTAAAAAATATATGGAAAATCTTTTCTGTTTCAAGTAATTTAGAACATCCCGCCTTTTTTCTATGCTATTAAGTCCTCTGCAATTGAGTGTTAGAAACTTAATACTCATTTGAGATTTGATTTTTTAATATATTATATAAATCGCGTGAGACTGGCTAGGAATGGAATTTCAGTAAACTTGGTTGGTACATAATTCTACTTCCGGTTACAAAAAATTGTCCCCTTGCTTTGTAATTGTTTTCAACGAACTTTGCATTATGTTCTTGGGCGTCATAAGATCTTTCTATTAAGGTATTTGATTTTTAAATTTGAATTTGATATTAGAAACTATGAGCATACGTACTAAATTATTCATAATTCGATAAAGATGATGTTTTCCTCAGCGTTCTTGGCTTCATATTGTTGGATTTTGATAGATATTATAAACATAATACCAAAGTTATAATGCTCAAGACGATATCGTTTCTGTCAATTAGACTTCATCAGTTGAGCTCCAATTTGAAAAGTATGTGTATTTTCTAAAGATAAAGTGGTATCATACAAGGCCATATAATATCACTAAAAGTATAGCCAAAATCCGTCTAAGAGTAACCACTGTAAATAAAAATGACTATCTTAGCTTTAAAAAATCTTCGAATTTAAATGGTGTTAACAGTGCCAAATATTACTTTAGTATAAGATGAACAGCTGGTACCGAAATACCAGGTACTAGGTTTATGTATACCCTCGGGGACTCAAACGGTCCAAGTAGTGGCAACGACCTAGTGGTTATAAATATTATAAACGTTATAATAATAGATCTGTCCATAGATATGTTTGTTTGTTTGGTAACTCTTCAGGTAAAGACGTTACATGCGTAATAGTTTATGTCCGTCATTAAATCGCTATTTCCCAAACTAACTTTTCAAGAGTTTTCTTGGTAGCATATTGTCGGGCTTGAAAGACATTTGCACTGGTGTATTTATCTTTTATCTCGCTCTTCAAATAATGATGTTATTGATGTCCGTAATATATTTTGCTATCGCCTTAGGAAATAACTTTTTTGAAACATTCTTGGTATCAATTTGTAGAGTATGAAAATACCTAACCAGCTGTTTATTTGGTTTGTCCGTGGTCATTAGAATTTAAAAGTTATGAGCGAAATTATATTACGAACATAACTCCTTTATTATAAATAATATAATTTATTCATATCATTATGTAGGTATTAAAGAGACCTATTCAATGGTATGTTAATTTATTTTCTAGGTCTTCAAATAAGAAAGCTATGAGCTCTGGAAAGTTTATAAATTTGTGTGCAGTGCAGTTTGAAGGCCCATCGTAGGCATGAATTTCTTCATTTTCGACAGTTGTAATAGAATATTCAGAGAAGCAAGAAGACTTGAATAAAGAATAAAGAAGAAAAGCACTAAGGGAAGTAACTTTTTTTATCATGTCCGGCTCTAGCTCAGATTCGACCTCTTCACTTGAAACCCCATTTAAGACCTCCTACCTCTTGATGGCATCAAGGGGTAGGAGTAGGACCAAAGGAATTGGTAGAGGGAGGGGTAAGCGTGTCTGCAACAGGTCAGAATCCTATTCTGGGATATATTGCGATACATGCTGCCGCACGTATCGACATTTTCTACGCCACATGCGGCAGGTCCACTGTAAAGTTATTGAGAAGCCGAAAAAAGTTAGCACCAATTACAGATGTCCTGTGAAAGGTTGCAATAAAACAATAAAAAGAATCAGAAATCATTTGGCACAGACGCACAAGCTTAAGAGAAAAGGCGTAACTTTTAACTCCTTATTGGAGAAGGCCGAAAGGCAGAGGTCGCCGTCGTCATTGTCAACACCCAGGTTGTCTTCGTTGTCGTCGTCACCTTCCCCATCACCTCAAAAGAGGAGGCGATCTGATTTACCGTCTTTCGACTTGAGTCGAATTGAAAAAGTCATTGATCGCTCGTGGTCGTCGTCCGCGGAGTACTGTGATATTAAGCACAATACTCCAGTGTCTAGTCCTTTAAAAATTCATCTGACTACTTCGTCTCCGACCCAAGTGCCCAACGCCTCTTTTAACCTTGTAGCCGATACTCCTCCCCGGGGTTCCAATATTCAGTCGACACCCACCAAGCTCACTCTATCCAAAATTCCTCCGTCGGGTTCACAATTATCGTCGTCTGTTACACAGCCACCCTTCCCATTCCGTTCAGACAATATTCAAGGTTCTAAACCCTCCTCCCAATTCGTACCCAATATTCCTCACCAGGGGTCATCTAACTCACTTTTTTCTATCTCGGGAAATGAGTTACCCTCAGACTACTTGTTCAGTGACATAAACCCAAAGAAAGGTTTGAACATAAGTATTAAAAGAATTACGGACATAGAACCGAGGGCCTTAACCTCTGTACGGTTGTATACAAAGAGATTCTTTCAAAAGTATTCAGCAAATTCATTCGCTGATATCCCCCTAATGAATTCATTTCATCGCTGGTTAGAAGGACCAGAGAATAATAAGGAATGGGAAGCTGCGGAGCGGATCTGTAAACAGGTGTTTGCGATCTGGTCTAGCATCTCCCAAGGTGATACGTATGTGTTAAAAGACATAATGAATATGGACACCGTTGCCGAACTATGGTTGGATGTTTTTAAAGAAACATGGCAGCCAGGCACGGTGCGTGCTTATCTCGGCTCATTATGTCAACTTTATCGCTATATGTTGGTTTGTAAGTATTGGACACCGTCCGCACTAAATACCAATATAACCCGAATTTCGATTTGGTCTAGGGCGCTGTGGAAAAAAAGCCTTCAGAGGCGGACGGAAGTCGTCTCTGATGCGCTTGATAATTTAATAACGCCAGAGGAAATTTCTATGTTCCTGAAAAATGATAAAATCAAAGCTGTACAAGCCAATATATTTGCAAATCCCAATGCTTTGTCATTGGAAGATTTCAGTGACATAACTTCTTATTTGATGTTAAGAATTATTTTGAGGAATGGCCAACGGTGTGGTGTCTTGAGACATTTCACCGTGGAGGAATTTCTAAGTGCCCCAATGACCAACTCCAGTAGTGTAGTCAGAGTAAGGCACCACAAGACATCGTATGACGGGCCTGCACCCCTTCATCTAGACCCAGAATTGAGGTCCTGGATGGAGGCATACCTGGGCCTGAGGTTCCATTTTCTTGGACTAGAAAATTCTGGTCCAATGTTTTTACATTTTTTATGTAATACGAACAACCCCTCTCCGCACAAATTAACTTCGTGCAATGTGAGTCGTTGCATCAATAGAATCTGGGCCATGGGGGGAATGAAAAAGGGTATTTCAATTACTCTCTTACGGAAGAGTACTACCACTCAAGTGCGGGATGCAGCTCCCGAAAGTCGTCTGAGCTTAGCCCGCCACATGACCCATAAGTGTACGACCGCCGATGTCTATTACGATTTATACGACAAGGGAAAGCAGGCCTCAAAAGTCACCTCCCTTATTAAAAGTGTAATGGAACCGAAGGCATCTGTAAGTATTGTTTAGAATTGTTCGATTTCGGCTATTGTTATTTGCTATAGATATATTGTGCCATGAATATTTACTATTTTGTCTTTGTTTCAGACACCACAGAAAGCTTTGCCACCCCAGGAAGCAAGTCCATCACCGCTGGCTATTGAGTGGGACTCGGCTTACGATGTCCCAACGGACACCGAAGATACATTGGACATAGTTACCCAAGGACACGGAAGGAGGTCATTACTACCAGAAGATGTGGCCATGTTACTCTATTTGACTCAAGCAAATATAGAACAGAAGAATATCTTACAAAGAGATATACTATCTACGCTTCAGTCGACTCCATCAGGTTGCAAGCTTTTGGAAAAGCTGAAGAAACTGATTGGCCCTTCTTACGTAAAAAAAGTGGTCGATCGTGTCCGAGCCGAGTTCCGCCGACGTCAAAGGAATTCAGAGTAAATCTGTTTTGATTTAATTGTGTTAGTGTCAGCTTAAATGAGGAAGAGATTTGCTTTTATTGACATTTTGAATATTTGTTTATTTCTTAAATTGTTTTTATGTTGCCCCTATGTCTTAAACATTTTATATCTTAAGATCTTGAAATTAAAGTTTATTTTTCAATCGACCATTCATGTATGTCTTGAAATTAAAGTTTATATTCCAATATCTTAAGAATTATTTTATAATGTCTTTAGAACATTTGCTATTGAATGTAAACTTTAGATTTCAATTGAACAATTATTTATGTCTTGAATTTAAAGTTTATATTGCAATTTATATGTCAAAAGAGACATTTTTCATTGAATTTAAAGTTTATATCTCAGTTGAACATTAATTTATGTCATGGATATAAAGTTTATAATTCAATTGAATATTTATATATGTCAGTATGTCTAAAGAACATTTGTCATTGAATGGAAAGTTTAGATTTCAATTAAACATTCATTTATGTCTTGAATTTAAAGTTTATATTTCAATTGAAAATTTTATTGGGTAGAACAGCTATGTTTTTATAACATAGGAATTTTGTAAAAACGGAAATTCTATAAAAACGGAAATTCCCATTAGTATTTAGAGTCTCAATCAGAATAAGGTTGCTATAGATGTTAAAAAAATGATTTAAAGAAAAAATATTTTATACAAGAAAAAATATATTTATATGGAGAATTTAAAAAAATAAAATATGATTGATTCATGGAAACTTCTTCCACATTAAATGAAATTAGAGATTTTTTCGAACTTACCTATTTCCAAACTGAAAGAATTAGATCTTCCAAATAAAGACGAGTGGTGTATCTACAACCGTAAATGGCCTTGTGAAAAATGGGACGAAGATAGAGATCGGGTGATATCTCTCGAACGTAGAGTCTCTTTGGAAGCATTCCACAAAAATAATAATTACATTTATGATTCGCTTAAGTGGGATGAAAAAGTAGATTGGGAAAAACACCAGCTTTGTTTACAACATGGGCGCAGACATTTTGGACACCCAAAGTTGTGCGGAGGGTAAAATGAGCCCAGTGATCTGATAGGTCATTAAATGAAAAAATTAGTTTTGCCATTAATAAGTGAAATAAAGGTGATAAAAAAGATACATGAATATTGGTAGTACTTTGGAAATTATAGGGTTGACGGTTGAAAATTGAAAAGGAGGGGTCATATGAGAATAGATATTTTCCTTTGGTGCGGAATACTACGAGTTGTAAACAAGTGAAAATTTGAAGTAAAAATGCAACGGCAACCTATACTTTTGATTGCAAATTTTATGTTATCAAAAATATTGATCTTTCACAACAGGGTACTTATTTGACCCAGATATAATAAACATGGGAGTGACAGTGACCTGAAGTTTTGTAAATTAGCATTGAGGCCTATGGGAAAATATTTGGTGGTGTCTGTCCTATAGAGAAATTCACATTTGACACATGTAGGCTGGATGAAGCCTTAAAATAAGTCATTTCTCTAATTTTTATCACCTAAATTGCAATTCATTCACTTAAACAGATCTGAGGGTCTCTATGAAATGGGGCACCTGTTGGGGGTCCACAAGGTGCAAATTTAAATAGGTGTGCTGCCTCTACACACACATTATTATGCATTTGTTGCATATTGAGATCTCTTAATTTTATCTGTATGTTTTATATTACACCTAGAACTAATATTTTATCATTTATTGGTCAAAATTCCATCTGTACTTGGAAAATTCAAGTATACCCCCACCCTCTCCTACAAACATGCACATGTTCTTTTATAAAAAATCATATAGTTATGGTTATGCATAGTGACTAATTTTAGCAAAATATTTTGGAAATGATGTTTCTATTGTAAATTTTAACTCATTTGAATTAAAATCAGACCTTTTTGAGGTAAAGACTGGTTGATTTTCTTCTTTTGAGGGCAAAATCTACATATTGGACCATGTCATTTTACTCATGCAGTGTATTTTGTACCTTTAGTTGTATATATGTACTGTATCTGAAGGGTAAAGACCATCTCATTTTTAAGAAAATTGTATTAAACTGCATTTCAGCATTTAAGTCTCATCAGTAAAATATTTCATCATGCCATATACACTGTAAACAGTATAAAAATTAATTCAAATACCCCCCCCCCCCCATTATGCTGATCTGTACACAAGAATTTCCATATTGTGGTTCGGTCATATTGTGTTAATTTTGGGTAATAGATAATTTGTAAATAAAAAATTTCTTTAGAAATAGGGCGTTTTAACATTTGTTTCATAATCTATCAACATTTTAACCTGTAGAAGGAATATTTCAATTTCTTAAATCCAGGAAATATTGTCCAATAAGAGATTTTTATCTAATTATCATACTCAAGTACCTGTAAAGATAATTATAAAGTATCAATTATATTTTTTTCTGTATTTAACTCATCTAATATTCATTCAAGTTGCATGTTTTTCATAAGTTTTCTAAATTTTCAGTCATGCATTTTTTGTTTGAATCACCTTTTTTCACCCCCCCCCCCCCCCTTCCAGCAAATGTCACTTAACACTCTCTTGGGGTCATACCAGACAAAAATTAACACCTGATATTGACTTTTACTGGTTTCAAAACTTAGTATAATTAAAATTTTACTTAGTTTTTCATCTGAAACAGAACTATACATATGTCATATCCTTTTAAAAGCAATTTGACTATCATTTTGCACCATTTAAGTGTCAGTCATTTTAAAGTCAGACTCAGTTATCTGCCCTCTGTATTTAATTACTTACATCATGAGACTGTAATTAAGGGATGAAACAAAACATGGACCTGTCTGAAAATGATTACATAACATATTTTATACAAATGAACACAATAAGTCTGTTGAAATGTGTTGTATGTAAGGGTATCCCCTCCCAGAAGTTTTACACTTTTATTAAGGGTGCACTTCATTCCTTGTCAATAAAAGCAATTTGATGATATAAAAAATGACATGGTTTACTTTTCAGTGAGCTTCAGAAATTCTTCTTTACTTCTGCTGCCTAATTGGTTCCATGCTTATTAAGCAATGATCCAAATTTTACGTTTTTGTGAAGAAAATGGTATATTTTGTCACTTTTTCCATTATTAAGGGGTACCTTCTACCCTTATTTGATATCATGGTCAATATTGGTAAATAATGGTATGAAATCATTCAATATAATGAAGTATATGTGTTACAAACAATTCTGAATGAAAATCATGAAAGAAAAACAGACAACTTCTTCATATAATGCATTTATTTGTTAATATCAATGAATGGGATTGAGAGGTAGGGGTGTGACACATTATAGACTGTGTTTCTCTTCAGGTTGGGTTCCCATCCTCATTATTAAGGGGGCTTGGTGTACAGTTAGTGAGATTTCCAAAAAATGCAAAATGACCATTTTTGGCAATGTTTTGGATAAATCTATAGGAAAAACACCAGCTTTGTTTACAACATGGGCGCAGACATTTTGGACACCCAAAGTTGTGCGGAGGGTAAAATGAGCCCAGTGATCTGATAGGTCATTAAATGAAAAAATTAGTTTTGCCATTAATAAGTGAAATAAAGGTGATAAAAAAGATACATGAATATTGGTAGTACTTTGGAAATTATAGGGTTGACGGTTGAAAATTGAAAAGGAGGGGTCATATGAGAATAGATATTTTCCTTTGGTGCGGAATACTACGAGTTGTAAACAAGTGAAAATTTGAAGTAAAAATGCAACGGCAACCTATACTTTTGATTGCAAATTTTGTTATAAAAAATATTGATCTTTCACCACAGGGTACTTATTTGACCCAGATATAATAAACATGGGAGTGACAGTGACCTGAAGTTTTGTAAATTAGCATTGAGGCCTTTGGGAAAATATTTGGTGGTGTCTGTCCATTGGGTAGAAATGGGGAGATTAGGAGGGGATGTATCGGAAATTGATTGGCAAGAAGTATATAAAGGCAATGATCAAACATTTGAGCAGAATATGAAGTATTATAAAGAACTTGCTAAGCTTGATAGTAATACTTTCTTTAATATAGGCTCCTATGAAAATCCCTACTATAGGTATCCTGAACGTTTATATGCTGATGTACTAGCGGCTTGATATATGAAATATAGATTAAAGTTTTTTAAAGAGGAGTTGCTAAGTATCTTTTTTGGATACTAATTATGTTGATGAAATATTAGATGTAATGTCCCCAAATATTTCTAAATATACAGAGTCTGCTATTATCGATTGGTATTTAGATTTTTAAATAAGTATATACCATAAATATTATAAACATAATACCAAAGTTGTAATGTTCATATGATATCTACTTTTACATTCATAGAATTTACCAGTTATTAGAATACGCTCAAAGAGATTTATTAAATTGCACAGACGAAGGAGTATTAGAATTTGATAAAACTTTGAGAATGCTCCAACGTCTTTCAAGGAATAGGAATTTTATTGCATGGAGAAGAAAAGAACGTGAAAAATTCGGAAATTGTTTACGACTTTTTGAAAATGTTGATTGTGGACTCACGGCGGGTGTGACCGGTCGACAGGGGATGCTTACTCCTCCATGGCAACTGATCCCACCTCTTGGTTTCCAGAGGTCCGTGTTTGTCCATTTTTACCGGATTTGTATCTATGTCCTGGACATTCTATTGATTTATGCTTTGGTATCTGAGGTTTTTATATATTAAACTCTTTTAAAAAAATTCTTTAAGAAATTAATATCGTTGTTGATATTAATTTAATGGTGTGTGATACTATAGCTCTAATTTTTGAAAATGACTTAAAGAAAAAATATCCATATATAAAAAAGATTTATTATGGCAAAAGAGGTTTTGATTGGTTAAAGAAGACAACAAGAAATATTGACGATTTAATGAATAAAAATTTATTACAGCTTTCAAAGTCGTACAAATGGATTTTGTTCGATGAGCAAAGAAATGATAAATTTACAACCTTTTTTGATACTTATAGGATTCTCTTATCAAGAAATTTATATCATGATAATGTAGAAGATATGTTGATGAATCTTATAAAACGGGTGATAAAGAATATATCTCTACAAAACGGTGATAAAATACGTATCATCATCAACCATGAGAAATGGTCTAACCCGTATAGCACATATGACTATTTCTGGTGATTTAGAAAACATTCTCAAAGAACTAAGAATTTTAAAAAACTATTTATTGAATAAACAACCTGTTACCAAAGACAATTCAAAACTAGAAAAAGCATAAAAACGAAAAAATTATTGTTGGTATGTGTTTGGCTCGTGCAATTGTGCCCGCTATGGCTAACAAAAACAAAGAAAAATGGACAAAAAGTCAGATTAAAAATGGTTTCAATGGATCTATGAAACTACAGGAAAAAAGAAGCTTTAAAACTTCACGAAGAAGCAGGGGTTAATTTTTACGATTATGGTAACACTTTTGAAGACTTTGAAACCTTCGCATGTCATTTAGGTGTACAGATCAACACAATTGACGGTGATATATTAAACGAAATTATTTATACGACTTCTGGTAATTACGACGACAACAATATGATATATCTCTATAAAAAGGTAACCACTTCGATGTGATAACGAGCATGACGGGTTTTTTGAGTAAGAGTTATTACTGTCATAGTTGTAAAAAGTCCTATGTTAAAAAGATTGTCATAAATGTCCTCAAAAATGTTTATCGTGTTTTAAGTGCAAGTCTAATTGTTGTGGTGAAAAAATTACGTGTGACGTATGTAATCGTACATTTTTAGGTCAAAAATGTTTTTAAAAACACAAACGTATCCGTGTTGAGAAGAATTCATCTTCAGTTTGTCAAATCGTTCAAAAATGTTTGCGATGTGAACGAATCGTTAATAATTTACACGACGAGAAGCAAAAGCATATTTGTGGGTTTTCTAAATATAGTTATTGTAGTGAGTATTGTAACATGACAACCCACCAATGTTATATTCTTAAAAAGATGTCTAAAGGCTGTTATTGTAAAGATGAAAGGTGTGAATATGATCCAGATTATATGTGTTAAAGCTTTAAGACGAGAACGACGGAATATTTTTTACGACATCGAGACAACTCAATACACATGTAAACATATACCAAATTTAGTGATTTGTCAAGATTTGGGTGGCGTCGATCACGAGTTTCACACTGTAGATGATTTTTGTAAGTTTGTTCTAGATACTAAAGAAGGCACCTTTATAGCTCATAACGCTAAGGCGTACGATGCTCAGATTTTACTACGCTATTTAGTAAAAAAAAACATTAAACCGTACGTTATTTATAACGGTACCAAAATCATGTACATGAAAGTTAATAAAAAAAAATTATAGATTCTTTTAATTTTGTAAATAGTCGTCTGGTGGATTTCTCTAAAACTTTTGGGTTAAAAGAACTCAAAAAAAGGATATTTTTCGCACTATTTTGATAAACTCTGTCATAAAGGTTATAAGGGACAATTACCTAGTAGAAAACATCACGACTACGATTACATGAGTGTTAAAGATAGAAATGATTTTTTAGAATGGTATGCTCAGAAGAAAGAGTTTGATTTTGACAAAGCACTTTTTGAATATTGTACGTCTGATGTAGATATGTTAATGCGGAGCATATTAAAATTTAGAGAAGATTTTCTAGATTTAGAGAATATAGATCCTCTACAATACATCACTATCGCAAGCGTATGTATGGCTATTCATAGAAGTAATTACATGCCCGAGGATACTATAGCCGTACATAAAGATACAACATTTTCGGAAACACACAGTCAATCTCTATCTCGTGGTTGGAAACAGAGGCAAAGAAAGATGGTGTAAAAATTCAACACGCTTTAAATGGCGGTGAATTTTACATAGAAGGCGTTGGTAAAGTAGACGGTTATTGCGAGGAAACAAAAACTTTACGAATTTCAAGGTTGTTTTTTGGCATGGTTGCACAACGTGTTTTATTTCTGGAACTATTAACACTAAGAATCAAATAGATATGCTTACACTCAGAAAAAACACAGACATTAAAAATAATTAAATAAGAATAGCAGGGAACAATTTAATCGAGGTTTGGGAATGTCAACTTAATGAAAATTTTTTGATTAACCCGATAAAGGTTATAACACCTCTAGATCCTAGAGATAGTTTTTTGGTGGAAGAACTAATGTTACCAAACTATTGTATGATTTTAAAGAGGGTGAAAAAGGACGATTTATCGAGTTCGTCTCTTTGTACCTAACGGCTCAGTTTTACAAACCTTTCCCCATCGGACATCCTACCAAAATTTTAGAACCTTCAAAAGTAGACCCTTCCTGGTTTGGGTTTATTAAATGTAAAATTATTCCGCCCAGAGGTCTATATCATCCTGTTGTAACCGTTAAAGTTAAATGTGAAACCGCGGAAAAACTATTGTTCCCTCTGTAAAACATGTGCTCAAACAAAGATTTAAAAAGTGCACATACAAACGAGGAAAGATCATTTATAGGAACATGGTATACACCGGAATTTTTTAAAGCATTGGATAAAGGTTATAAAGTTGAAAAAATTTACGAAGTGTGGCATTTTAAAGCCTCTACCGACTTGTTTAAAGGGTATCTCAAACAATTTATGAAGATAAAAATGGAGAGTTCCACCTAAAATGTTGGTTGTGTTACACCTAAAAGAAAAAACCAAATTAGTTACTAACTGGGGTAAAATAAAATATAACGCCGGTAAACGCGCCATAGCGAAGTTATGCCTTAACTCGTTGTGGGGTAAATTTGGTCAATGTGTCAACATGAAACAAACGTTATTCGTGACATAACCGAAAGCGTTTTACGGAAAATTCTTAGACGACTGGATCGATAATCTCAACATACAATTTATAAACGACGATATGTTACAAATGGCTTATGATCTGAAAGATAGATTCGTAGATCAAAGTAGATACACCAATATTTTTATAGCAGCGTTTACAATGGCTCATGCGCGCATAATGCTTTTCAACGTTTTGGACAAACTTGGTTATCAAGTGTTTGATTTGACACCGATACTGAATGGTACGTTGATCGACCTGGAGGTACCGTAATAGAGACTGGTGATAGTTTGGGTGACATGACGAACGAATGGTCCTAAATCGTATGTTTACAAAACATTCAAAAACAAGAGTGTTTGTAAAGTTAAAGGATTCAGCCTAAATTATGAAAACGCCAAAATTATCAACCAGACATCGATAACAGAACTTATCTTAGGAAAAGAATTACAACCGTAAAAGAAAATGCAATCTTTAGAGAATCTAAAACAAAACAGATCGTTAAAAGATATCAGGAAAAAGATCTTACGCTAGCATACAATAAAAGAGTTTTATTAGATGATTATAAAACATTACCCTATGGATATTAAATAACCAATAATTCTTCTCTTACAAAATTTCTCTGAGGCGCCGGCGGTTTTTAATAAGACACATCGATGCCTTGCATCTTAAAATGTCGATCTAACTCGTGTTTATCAACGCTCCAAATAGGATCGGTGGCTCTTCTTGCACCACCCACCACATAGGCGTCGGAAGCAAATTGAAAGTTGGGGGCTAAACCAACTTAAAACACACACACACACGCCAGAAACGTCTGGGGGCTAAGCCCCAGTTTTCAACACCTATGTCTATCTTTGCAAAAAAAAGTGGGGGGGGGGGGCTAAGCCCACCTAGCCCCCCCCTTCCCGGTCCCGACGTCTATGCTCAAATTCACCGGGTTCATACAAATAACGTACTTTAGAAAAGGGATTGCTGGGTGGTTAAAATTTATCGACGGGTTCTATTTTTTCGGGCGGTTTGGTCTCGGCTTTAATCGCTTTTACGACTTCAGGTAAGCGTCGTAATTATAAGTGAAAAGCCCCCCCCCCCCGTAGAGTTCTATTCGACAATAGCTTGATCGCGATGAATATCGACTCTTCCCCTTCTTTTTCTCGAATTATGATAAGACATTAATTTACATACGGCCCCCATGAGTTCGCGCCCTAGATCCACTATGTAATAATCTCTCATAATTGTTTTTGAAGGCATCAAACACTTCTTCGCTGTTTTAGTCGTTAAAGGTTCCGGTTCTTTATATCTACTTCCTATATCTACGACGGCCAGCGCATATTTATACGTTTTCTTTCCTATTCTGTCGTGGGGTAAAATAACAAATCGGCTTGGACCTTTTCGTTTTCTTTTACATTTTAAAATTTCGGTCGTATAGTTTTCTTTGGCGTGGGTAAATATATTTGCCATATATTTTGCTTTTTGAGAAAACTAAACGCTTGTAGTGTACCACTGTGAGGTACGGGACGAAAATACTTTAAGTAAAAGAAAATATTAACTTGTAAATAAAAACAAAATTGGTGTACCTTGTGATAAATCGTAACATGTA
>BROG01001967.1:0-20405 GCA_030159075.1 Atrina japonica | reverse complement strand
TATATATATATCTATATACATATATACTTTCGAGAGCAAGTCGTCATCCCAGAAATAAATTTCACTACTTTTCCATAAGAATAATGAAAAACTATATATTTACCCGAATTAAAACGTGAGGTGCAATCGGAGTGACACAATGACAAAAAGGCAGATTTACCAATGCTTCAAATGGCCACCATTGGTACTAATGGCTACCAAACAAAAGCTAACAATAATGGTTTTAACCGTTGGAATTAAAAACTATAATTGTAACCAGTGGTTGCAATGTGTAACATAATTTTCATTTTGACATGGATCAATTAAAAACAAAGTTGATCTGTTACATTATAACAACCAATATACAAAACACGGTAAGTTTATCACATTTCTATAAATGTATCTGCTCATCAATGAATCCAATCCCCCAGCATCTTGGGGAATCAACAAAGCGTACCGAAACAGTGTGTGGGCTTACGTGAGTAAACTTACTAACACACTAACACTGTCTGCAAAATTTGCTGCCATTGGTAGTTTTGACATGCCAATGGCACGTGGTTGTCAAAGTGGTTGCAAAAACACCAAAGGCACCTATTGATATATTGCATTCATTTTAAAGGCAGTCAGTTTTAAAAGCATTTTTTTTAAAAAATGATATATATTTAAACATATTTTCAAAATTAAAAAAAATATATACTTGTAGTTTTTCAAATAAATATTTTCAGACCAACCATTTCCATTGTATCGAGTGATCCATACGTCTTCTTTCTTTTTGTATTATCGGTAAGACGTTTCTCTTCTTTCATACGGGTATCTGGTGCCCTAGAAAGTAATTTTAACACTGTGTCATTTAATTATACAGTTCTCCACACTGCATATTCGCACCAGGTTTAGCTGCAAAATCAGAAAAAAACTATCTGCGCCACAAAATAGGCCTGCTGTAAAACAGTATTATTTAAATATTTTTATTTGTCAATTCCAACTGCCAGGTGAGATATTTACCCGTAAATCCTGCGGGAAAATAAAAATTCCTACATGATAATAACCGTCCTAATGGATTTTTTCCTCCCTAATTTTCCTACAGAAAAAATAAACCCTATAGGATTTTAAATTTCATACAGAAAAAAATAAAGAAAGAAAAATGTCCCCTAGGATATCTATATTCCCTCAGGAAAAAAAATCTGTAGTATAAATGAAATAGAACATTATATCTACAAAATATGTAAGTTCACTATAAATTAGTCTTAAAGATGCTATCTTTATAATGTATATGCCATTTTAATACGAACTTTAAAATTTTAAAAGAATGATTGAGTATGCAATTTCCCCTTGCTACCCTCTATGATCATTTCTAAAACAAAAACCAAAATTTCAGGTCATTTTATAAATCTGAAGATCAACTTTAATTCAAAACACTTATTGATGTGTATATAACAGTGTACAATTTATAGTTTTACTTTTATTTTCAATTAATAAAAACTCTTACGTACATTTTAAATTGATAACCAACTGTAGCATTTTATACTGTAAGTCTGTTGACACACACACACAAACATCATGTGACTATACAACTACCATAAACACTGTATATTCCTTGAGGTGAGATAATCACTCATCAAAGAAAGGCTATCTGCCCCCTATTATGAAAATGTATTGAACATGTTTAGGACCTACACAATGGCTATCTGCCCTCTACTGTGAAAATGTAGTGAACATGTATAGGACCTACACAAAGGCTATCTGCCCCTTACTGTGAAAATGTAGTGCACATGTATAGGACCTACACAAAGGCTATCTGCCTCCTACTGTGAAAATGTAGTGAACATGTATAGAACCTACACAAAGGCTATCTGCCCCCTGCTATGAAAATGTAGTGAACATGTATAGGACCTACACAAAGGCTATCTGCCCCCTGCTATGAAAATGTAGAGAACATGTATAGAACCTACACAAAGGCTATCTGCCCCCTGCTGTGAAAATGTAGTGAACATGTATAGGACCTACACAAAGGCTATCTGCCCCCTGCTGTGAAAATGTAGAGAACATGTATAGAACCTACACAAAGGCTATCTGCCCCCTGCTGTGAAAATGTAGTGAACATGTATAGGACCTACACAAAGGCTATCTGCCCCCTGCTGTGAAAATGTAGAGGACATGTATAGGACCTACACAAAGGCTATCTGCCCCCTGCTGTGAAAATGTAGTGAACATGTATAGGACCTACACAAAGGCTATCTGCCCCCTATTGTGAAAATGTAGTGAACGTGTAAAGGATCTACACAAAGGCTATCTGCCCCCTACTGTGAAAATGTAGTGAACGTGTATAGGATCTACACAAAGGCTAACTGCCCCCTACTGTGAAAATGTAGTGAACATGTATAGGACCTACACAAAGGCTATCTGCCACCTGCTATGAAAATGTAGTGAACATGTATAGGATCTACACAAAGGCTAACTGCCCCCTACTGTGAAAATGTAGTGAACATGTATAGGACCTACACAAAGGCTATCTGCCCCCTGCTATGAAAATGTAGAGGACATGTATAGGACCTACACAAAGGCTATCTGCCACCTGCTATGAAAATGTAGAGGACATGTATAGGACCTACACAAAGGCCATCTGCCCCCTGCTATGAAAATGTAGAGAACATGTATAGGACCTACACAAAGGCCATCTGCCCCCTGCTATGAAAATGTAGTGAACATGTATAGGACCTACACAAAGGCTATCTGCCCCCTGCTATGAAAATGTAGTGAACATGTATAGGACCTACACAAAGGCTATCTGCCCCCTGCTATGAAAATGTAGAGGACATGTATAGGACCTACACAAAGGCTATCTGCCACCTGCTATGAAAATGTAGAGGACATGTATTGGACCTACAGCAGCAGGTATATCTGTAGATTGTATTGATTAAAACTGATAGTTATAAATATTATGCCATTAAACATATTTCTGTTGAAAAGAAATGTTTCAGGGGTAAACTTATTTGAAATATATTATTAAAAGAATGGATGTTTATTTATACTTTCAACTCTAAAATTTTAGACATGAACAAAAAACTTCATAAATAAATGATATGAAGAATCAGATTAAGATATTCATCTCTATTATTATACATTTTTATACAAGTGCAAATACCAATATGAATTTATCTGCAATTACAAAAACATTGAGTCAGTTTAATGTTAGAAATAGTAAAAATATTTTAGTAGTATGTATACATGTATTATAGAATTGATAAACTAATTTATGGGACACTGTTTAAGAAATGACATTTTCAAGTTATCAACAGTAAAATTTACAGATGTGCATTTGACTGATGAAATTTGAAAGAGACATCTAAAAGAAACATAGGTAGATGAAATACTTATCCAGATCTGTCCAACTGAGAGAGAGAGAGAGAGAGAGAGAGAGAGAGAGAGAGAGAGAGAGAGAGAGAGAGAGAGAGAGAGAGAAGACGAGAGAGAGAGAGAGAGAGAGAGAGAGAGAGAGAGAGAGAGAGAATTATATATTTATAAATAATTGCACTGAAAATCATCTATGATTAATTATGAAGGAAAACACAGGCCATTTTGTAAATCTGAGGACCAACTTCAATTCCAAACACTGATTGATTTGTATCATATATACATAAATTTACTATTATTTTCGATTAATAAAAGCTCTAACATACATTTTAATTTGATATCTGACTGTATGAATTTACACTGTTGACACACAAACACACATCATGTGACTATATGTGACTACTATAAACCCCAAAGTGAGAAAATAATCAAAGAAATGTCATCTGCAACCTGCTGTGATAGAGAAGGGGACATGTATAGGACCTAGTAGCAGAAATGATATCTGTAGATTGTATTAATTAGAACTAGTAGTTATGGATATATGGTATTAAACAATTATCTGTTGAAAAAAGGGTATCAGGAGTACCGTATATTGATTCGAGATGTATGTATATGATTAAAACAATAAATATATCTATGTATACTTTCATCTCTAAAATTTGAGACATGAAAAAAAACTTAAGAAAAAAATTATTATAAGAATTATATTTAATTTGTGATCTACATTATTTCACATTTTCACACAAAAGCATATACAGGTCTGTATAAATTTATCATTTATTTGCAACAACAAAACCATAGAGTCAGTATGATGTAAAAATCCGTAAAGAAAATTTTTGATTTTACATCTATTATTTTATTAATTATGAGGCACTAGTACTGTTTAAGAATTGACATTATCAACTGATTAACAATATAATTTACAGATGTACATACACCACATTTAAAGAGAAACCTAAAATAAAATGTAATTAAATACTGATCCAGAGCTCTTAAACTGAGAGAGAGAGAGAGAGAGAGAGAGAGAGAGAGAGAGAGAGAGAGAGAGAGAGAGAGAGAGAGAGAGAGAGAGAGATTAATACATGAGGACTGAAAATCACTTTGTAGGTCCTGTTCAAAGAAATCTATCATTAAATATCAAGGGCAAAGGGGGGAATGCTGCACAACATGATTTCAAGTAGTATCTAATATTGAGTATTATTTACTCACATCAGTAATTCATAATATATATTACAATCATCGGTTTGATAAATTACCCTCTCTCTCTCTCCTCTCTCTCTCTCTCTCTCTCTCTCTCTCTCTCTCTCTCTCTCTCTCCCTCTCTCTGTGCGCGCGCAGGACTTCCAGACACTAAATGGGGACGCTTGAATTCAAAGTAATTATCAAATTTAAAACACCCTGTTACCAATTTTAATCGACAGTAACAGAAATAAAATTATCCATCATTTTGTCATGTTGTAAATTTTGAATTTACTGGGTGGGTGTAAATACAAAATGTACAACATGACACCCACAAATGTCATCTCTCAGTCTTTTGCATCCGGAAAAATAGTTCGGCGGGGATTTCCTATATTATGTAATACTTTATTAGTTCCTGTGTTCAGTTAGGCTCCAACGATGTGTATATTGATTTCATCTGTTGCACAGAAATAATGTAAAACTGTTGTATGCTATGTAAAATCATTCACGGTTCAGCATCTCATGAATGGTAAGTTACATGGCTACATTTTATTAGAGGTCCAAACGAGTTTTGAGTTTAAGAACAAAATAAGAATAAATTCAGTATTAAAACATATTTAAAATGGGGGGGGGGGGGTAGGTATGGAATGATAGCAAGTAGGCCTAGTTAGGCTAGTGTGTTAACCCTGATAAGTTACTTTAACAATCATAAATGATACAGTTATGCATTTTATTGCAGTTTTTTCAATTGTGTGGGGGTGGGGGTAATAAAAAGGCATCAGACTCATGATCAGACTAGTGTGTTGACCCCGATAAATACCTTTACTTTGAACATGACATCTACCATAAATGACACACGAACAGTTGCGCAATTTCTTAGGCTACATTTTATGAAAGATTCAAACGAGTTTTGATATTAAGAGCAAAATAAATACAGTATTATATCACATTTCAAATAGGGAGGGGTGGTGTTATGGAATGATAGCAAGTCGGACTAGTTAGGCTAGTGTGTCAACCCTGAGCAGTTACTTTGACAGTCATAAATGATACAGTTATGCTATTTATTGCATATTATCAGAGATTCAAACATGATTTTTATTTATTTGGTAACCAGACATATTAAGTCTAAGTGAAGCCAAAGTTGTGTCGTTCTGGCATCCCAACTGTACATCATTGTGCTTTATATACACAAAAGCACATATTTTCAGAAAATACTGGAAAATCATATTGAGAAACATTAAATTAATCATGTTTTCATCCGATCTTAACTACATGTTTAAAACGAAAAGTAAATATAAATTCAAAATTATATCACTATTTTACAGTTCTAATACAATACAATCTACAGATATATCTGCTGCTGTAGGTCCTATACACGTTCACTACTTTTTCACAGCAGGAGACAGATAGCTTTGTGTATGTCTATACATGTTCACCACTTTTTCACAGCAGGAGGCAGATAGCCTTTCTTGTTTGATTGTATGTCTCACTTCAAGGAATATACAGTGTTTATGGTAATTGTATAGTCACATGATGTGTGTGTGTGTGTGTGTGTGTGTGTGTTTCAACAGATTTACAGTATAAAATGATACAGTTACAGGCGTTCAACATTCTTTTTTGGATACTTGTACACTGTATTATGACCAGTGTTTGGAATCAAAGTTGATCTTCAGATTTATAAAATGACCTGAATTTCTGTTTTTGTTGTTGTTATTTTTTTAGTTTTTTTTTTTTGGTTTTGTTTGTTTTTTCTTTCAGAACTGATCATAGCGGATAACATAGGGAGATTTCATACTTAATCATTCTTTTGAAATTTTATGTGAAAAGTGCATGTTTAAATGGCATATAAATTAACATAAAAAGTAATTGTACAGAATAGGCATATTTTTAAGATTTGATATTCCAATTCATTTATCCTAAGGCAGTTTTGTTCTCCTAAGGGATATTTTTGGAATCTAATTTATCCTGTAGGAAATTTAAAATCCTGAAGGATTTATTTTTCTTGCAGGAAAATTAAATTTACCCTTACGATTTTTGTTTACCTTCAGGAATTTTATTTTATCCTTAGGATTTTTATTTACCCATAGGATTTTTTTACCCTTAGGATTTATTTTATCTCTGAGGATTTTAATTTCCTATAGGAGAAAAAATCCCTTAGGCCACAACAAATTAATATCTTGTTCGACGGAATCGCCGCACCGATTTTTCCGAATTTGGTTTTTTTACTCCGAAAATCATACGATTCGTGATTTTTTGGTTTTTTTTATTTTTCAATTCCGTTTCCGGTTTCGATTCGTTTCGGTTCATTTTGCAGACTAAGTATAGATAGATCAAAACTTGATGACGATGATGATGATGAATCGATCAATGTCTTCGCTTCTGTGTGGTGTAATGGTAGAAATATTCGCCCAAATACTCTTTTTTTCTTTGAAGAAGTTAATGACTTTTGGTGATTTGTTTGAAAAAAGTTATTTCAAAGGACGACATGTTCGGCATCATGAACATCGAAATTATGGGATACTACAATTACCGAAAACACGTTATATACTGAAAACATGGTACAAATCACCGAAAACACGGTATAATTTGCAGCAAAACACGCATATATGGACTCAAAATAATCCAAGGAAGTATTTCAAATGCTACTTTATAACTTAAACGTAATAACTATTAGATGTAACTATAACTTTTTCATTTTCAATCTTGCAAAACAATTTCAATTTTATCAGCATGGCGGTGGTATTTAACAATATTTCACAACCGAAAGTTTCTGATATGACTAGGAGAAAAGTTCAGGAGCTAAAGTTTGTCTTCAGAATGAAAATATATTTAATTGATACACTCAAATGCATGTTTTTTTTAGCAATTTATGCCGTGCTTTCGTCAAACTGTCTCGTGTTTTCGGTAATTCGTAGGACCGGAAATTATGTGTTCTGTTTCCATCGCAGATGTTGTCAATGTGAATTTTAGTGGAAATATTTCATTCTGTGAAGAACTTGGACTGAAATTTTAAAAAATTGTTGTTTTAAAACCTGAGAGTCCCGCAGAGGGTGCTGCTACACTTTGTTCTAATTCAACAAAAGCAAATGCTTTGAAAATTTTGATGGGCACAGTTAAAACTTTAAAATAATTATAAACTTCACATAACAAATTGAACTTTTTGTATTTCAATATACCAAGTAATTTTTAAGTTTATTGTTAAATCAATAGTTGTAATATTCCAAGTAGTAATATTTTATCACTGAATAATACTGTATTCTTACATTATTGTACTGAATAATTCTTTTAAAGATTTTGATCTTTTTTATCTCTCCGGGAAGTGAAGGTTGATGCAGATATGGAGTATATATCAAGGCATAACATAAACATTCCATTCACTGAAAGAAATCGTGACTGGCTGAAAATGAGACATCTATACATGTAGTTTTCCACAGTATTTAATGTAACGCAAATAAAAAGTCTTTAATATAGAGTGTAAGTTAAAAATATTATTGGAAATGTTTATCGCTTGACATAATTTTCAAAAAAAAAAAAAAATCGCTCGCCGCCCCTTTGATTTTGTCCTAAAATCCATAAAAAACAAGATTTTTTTTTATGTGGTCTGAGGACGGTTATTATTATTTATGATTTTGTCAACTTCCTGCAGGACTTTATTTTCCTGTAGGATTTTTTATTTTCCCGCAGGATTTTTAATTTTCCTGCAGGAGTTTTACTTTTACAGGTCAATATTGCATTACAGAGTGTATTTGATACCGTACATCTGTGTCGGTTGACATTAATAACAAAAAATGTAGGTAATCACGAATTATCAGAGAGTATTTATTGTATTAAAAGTGATTAGAGTAAATTTGACAGTTACCAAAAATGTCGCTGACGACAATCAACTGTAAGCTATTCCACTTATTTAATTTTCCAGTCAACTTGTACATAATAAAACTATTGGTGAATGTCAATTTTTATCTAACACAAAAAACAATAAAATTATTATTATTATATATCTTATTCTTCTTCTTCTTCTTCTTCTTCTTCTTCTTCTTATTATTATTATTATTATTATTATTATTATTATTATTATTATTATTTTTAAATAAATTTTACTATGGTACATGGCCAGGGTTTATTGTTATTTTTGAGAAATAACAGAATTGAGAAGAATTTGGAGCGGGATCTTAAATTTTAAATTAAAAAAGTAGTTCTAAGAAATACTTACGGTATCCTTTCACGTTCCTGGTTAATTCTTTCTGTGTCTTCATTTCTACATATCTCTATTTTGTTGTTTGACGCTTTTTCAGATATTGGGATAACTAAATGATTTCGTGTTGATTTTATTCTCTTGTGCTGTTCTACACAGTCTCCGCACAGATTCTGGTCACATTCCTGACAATACGAGGAGGCATCTACATCGTCTTTACCTAGTTCAGTGCATACATCACAAGGATATTTATCCGGGCACTTCATATCTAAGTTAACTACTGCATGGGTACGTGTTGTTTTTAGAACTTTGTGCTTTTCAGTGCAATCAGAGCACAAGTACTCTGGGCAGTCCTCACAATACGACACAGCCTCTACGTTTTTACTTGACGCCGAGCAAATGCCACACATATTGTTAATGTCTGTCATCAACTCTGCAATATCCACGATGGTGTGATCCCGTGTAGACCGAATAACCTTATGTTGTCCAGTACAAACGATACATAAGGCATCTTGACATATTCTACAAAATGACTCCGCTTGTCTTTTTTCGCTGCAAATATCACACGTTTTTTCTATAGTTACTTTGAAGCTTACAGCTGCACATTCTGGTACCTATATTTGAAAAAAAACAACATATGTATATGAAATTCCCTATATACAAACTGGTGTCTGGATATTCATATATTTCGTATATCGCGCACACAATGATTTGTTAATATTTTCTGATTGGAATCCAGACGTCATGTCTGTGTGCTTATACATGTAATGAAGAAAAACAAAATTAAAAAACCAGCTAATGCCCATTTGAATTATAAGATGATTAGGCATTGCCTATGGAGACAGCTCAAAATGAATGTTTCATATATTTTAGTTTTAGGTCGTAGCATTTATAGATATGACATCAAGCTGCAAAATTTATGAGCTTCATGATCGGGCTCAAGATACAACATTGGCAATTGCTCATGATTCATAAAAAAACATGGCGGCGACCATAGTAGTGACTAATGGCTTTTCACACAGAATTTGACTTAATTATATATGTCTCCTGATACACATGAAGTTGTTTGATATTACTTTGTATGGTGTTTTGTCCCTTTTCAGACTCTCTACCACTAAGTTCACTTCGCTCTCTATAAGATATACTTTACATGTAAAACTTTACATGATTTTGTGACCCCTCGGGGTGGAATAAAAGTATCTAATGTCAGCATATTAAAGAGTATTTATATATAAACAGTAAAACTTCGATAAGTCGAACTTCAATGAGTCGAATTTTTCAATGATTCAAACTATTGACAAAGTCCCGAATAATTTTGTTATTTAACGCTACTGTAATATATTATTTTTTAGACATAAAACTAAAAAAAAATGTTTACTATATACGGTTTTTAAATTTACGAGTATCATAGTGTATAATTTTTCAGTTTGTGTCTCATTGCATACAATACACCTATATTATCTATATTACAGTGTGTTGTAATGTATGTGTTTAAAATATGTGTATGGTTTGACAATGAGCATGAATCAAATGAATGAATAGCATGTTTGTCATGTATGTGATGTTATATAAAATAACAGTGCACATATGCTAAAATAGAGTGATAGTTTTGCATGGAATATAATATGAAACCTGTAAATCAAGTAACATGTGAGCTATTTTATGCCAGGCATGTATTGGGTACCTGTTTTTCATGTATTTGAGCGATCATCATCATCATCATCATCATCACTATAATCAACATCAGCATCACTATCATCAGCATCATTTATTATCACACTCATCCATACATAACATTAAGAAACATAATGCACTGTTATTGTACATAGGCCCTATATCTCCCTTTCCTCTTTTATACAATCACCTTATCATTAATTTAAAAAAAAATAAATCAACAGCTATTGATGTTTTATTGCCTTGGGTCATTCTGCCTGTATGGTGAAGCAAATATGTGGCTTGAAATGACCAATAATATAGAATTGAATTGGTTCCCGCTTTTTAGTGAATAGCCTTTGTTGGAAACAAAGATATTATCCACCAAGGGCAGACATGATGATCTTCTAACTGGAGAAGTTGTGTGGAACTAGTTCCATTGACATTTAGACTATGCCAAAATAACCTGACATATATCTAACTATTATAAAAGTAAGTGCACTTGAATCATCACATCCTTATTAATTATTTCTTGATATTATTCCAGAAAATCTAACATTTTAATTTCTATTAATTCTGTATGTAAAGTAAAGTTTGAGAGAGACATGTATAATTTCATTGTTATTCTGTCTATAATATTTGATATGTTAAATGTTCAAACAGTTATCTAATTCATTACAAATTATTACTTATCATAAAGTTATACATTGAAATTTATTAATTGCAGTGTTATTATCCTCAGCCCAACATGTATAGTATCACACCACAATATTCTGAATAGTGAATATAGCCTTGTACCATAAACAGGTGACTGTTAAATGTATTTTTTATAAATTTTAAAAGAGATTTTTTTCATTAGATCATTATAAATAGATATTTAAAATGTATTTATACATATACGTAAATATGATTTCATTTTGAATCTTATTTCATTATGAATATAATTTGTTCAAGAATTATAGCTGAATAATAAAGGGAGTAATGACGTATAGAGTTATCTTTCTTTGCTAAAAAAAATTAATAATTTACTATTGAATTATGTTGTACATTATTACATATTGTAGCATACGATGAATCTGATCTATATATGTTTTATTATTTTATTTATTGTACTGATAATTATTTATTTGAATTACAGGGTTTTAAAAATCCTAATTTACCATCTTTTCATCATAAAATAAAGATTATAGAACCCTACAGATGTGTTCTTATTATAAGTGAAGAATTGCACCTGTTATAATACCTTTGTACTTTTTGAGATTTTCCTTAAAACTTCATGCATCTAACTTTGAGTAAAGTTCAAAATATTTCACCATATTCTATTAATATACGTACCAGCGCTTGGAGAACTGTATGAATACATGTTTCGTCAGGTATCCAACCTATTCCTTTTCTATGACATATATTAATAACCTGTATAAATCATTTTTGTAGTGCAGCAGTTTGCACAGGTACTTGAGGACAGGAATTTGTTTTGTTTTTAATTTTTCAAATATATTATTATTTGCATTAATTAACGCCATTGATATTTTATTTATTTTCGAGGTTTTTCCCCAGTTTAGATTATGCCCCGTTTCTGATGAGATATAGGAGTAAAGGTATGCAACTTCCAAGGCCTTTACTGGGAAGTTGCCATAACAAATAAATTAAAAAAAAATAGAGAATGACATTTACCGTCCTACTTCAGAATATATTTACCTCTTATGAAACATTCTTTTTGAGTCAATACATTCTTTAGGAAATAAAAATTAGTCCTCGATTATTAACTTTCACACATGATTTTGAAACGGCAAAGTAGAAATTACAAAAGGTGATTTTAAAGCGACCTCTGCATGTCAGAGTGATTCTCGATCCGCCGATCAAACGTCTGCTGTAATCAAGCTGAGGGTTTATCCCTTAATTTTTTGCAGTTGTTCAATAAATTAACAAGTAAGTTATTAAGTTATATATATATATATATATATATATATATATATTATATTATATATATATATATATATATATATATATATATATATATATATATATATATATATATATATTCTAAGTGTATCAGAAATACTTGAAATACTTACCATTCCTTCATAACTTTGTAGAGATGGTGCTTCTGAATCTCCGTCGTCATGTAATTCCACTTTACTTTCACATTCACTGATATTTATTGTTTCGCCAGGGGAGTCTTCTCCGTTTTCTGACTTTGAACCGATGTCCTTATTTACAGAGTCTGAAGCCATATCTGAAATATATAGAAATAAGCATTTAATGTTTTTATTTACCTATACATTAAATCGGTATTTTTAGTAATCGGTATAATATATATCTTGAGAAATGCCTTACGTTCCACCTATTGTTATTGAATTTTTCAGCTGTTTTTTCTTCTTGAATGTTGTTTTACCCTGCATTCAACGACGTATGTAGGGGCGGCCGGTTTTTAATGGTGGAGTAGAGAGGAATTACCAATGGATATCCTGAACTCAATATATATTAGAATACGACAAATTTTATATGAAAATGATCTCACACACGAAGAACAATAGTGAATAGGCCCAGGTGACCAGATGGAGTTAGCATCCCCTGTTTGCACGCCACACCGGTGGCAAATGATCCATAGACATATTTGAAACACAATACATATATATTGAATATCGTTGTGATATCGAAACTCACATATAAAAAATGACATTTAAAGGTTCTAGAGAATTGTTCGCTGGTGATATGCTCTCTTTTTTTGTAGAGTATTTGTTAAATATCTGTGACAGACAATTTCACAATAAACCTTGCAACATATGACAAACCAATATCATAACAAAGAGATCACGTTTTCAGATCAAAATGCATTATAAGCTGTGTCTCAACCCTCCTTTACAACTTAGATTGTTATAAGAAAATAGAAATACAATGTATAAAGAAGAATAAACTTGGACCCCTGTATATTTTGTGAAAAATCCTTGAGAAGCCACAATTTGGCACTCTTTCAATTGCGATTTATTAACTCGACTTACTATTTGTATTTGGATACCGCTTAACGTGAGCATAATGTCGTCTGCTGTGAAGGGAATTTCCGCATGTAATCAGCTTTTTGATGAAATGACAGTAAACTGTATCATCGATTAGACATGTCAGCACCCGGTATTTGAAATGGCGACTACCCCGGGTAGCTTGCGTCGAATGCCCTTATGTCATATGGAAACCTTCTACATAAAGAATCTTTCCCCGAAAATTTTTCTATATAGAACCCTCCCCCCCCCCCCCCTGAACATTTTCTACATAGAAAATCTTCCCCCGGGGACTACATCGTATAGAAAACATTGCCCCCGTGGAAAGTTTGTCTGTATAGCGAATGTTCCCCTACCTATAGAGATATTCTTCCTTGGAATTTTTTTCTATAAAGAAATTTCCCCCCTCAGTCCGGAATATATTAATAAATCTGTTCAAAGATTATTTCAAAATATATTATACTATGGAAACATATGCTGTGTAAATCCCACATGTTTTCATATTTTAATTTATAAGAGATGTTCTCACTTACATTCAGACAGTCTCATAAGATACTTTCTCACCTATTTCATTCAAACTTACAAGAGATGTCTTCATATATTTTGAGTGTAATAATATATGTACTATAAAGTCTACTTAAAAACTAAACCCTTAAAATTATGTTGGTAAATCATTCTATATCTTAATTAGTTATATAATCAGCAAATTAAACAAAGTGACATAAATATACATTTTCGGATTTTCTAGTATTTTGACCTTTGCTTGTTTGCGAAATATTCTATAAATTAGCTGATATCAGCGATATATAAAGCTAATAGGGATTGGTAAATCGCGTTTCTTCCAGTTGTGAGCGGATGTCTCCTTTTAATATGCAAATGAGTGACCCGGTTTAAATCGACACTCATCGCGCAGGCGCAAACCTTTTAGTAACACACAAACAGTGAGAAGGGGAATAATCAAGACAAATCTTTATTCAATCTCTTATACAGAGTTGTCGGTCGTGTAATTGTTGAGAAGCTGTTGGCACCAGCAAGAACCGACAACTAGATTGATCGTCCGTATGTGTATCGTGAAAATGTTACTCGGTAATTTGACAACAAGAAAAGATGTACTTCTTTGAAACAATAAATGTTTCACAAATCACTAGTTTTAAAAAACAACCGAATAAGGTACCATTGTAACAAAATTAATTTGTGAAAATAAATGAATAATGTAGAAAAATATGAGAAATATAATCAAAAATGTGTCAGCAAATTTTAATTTTTAGATTTTTGATCTACTAAAAGTAAATACTAGTCTAGAATCAGAATTTTTTTGATAATTACACAATCCCCTTCCAATTTTATTTTCAAACCGACCATTAAAAGATGTAATGTATAACATATCTGGAGATGTAAATCGGCAAAATATCTTGTTTTTACGTTTGTGTATAATTTCAATTCTATCAGGAACATGTCGTAATCCCACAGCACAATGGTGTGAAAATACATGACATGTACATTTATTTAAACATCAAGGAGATTAGCTTTATTTGTTCTGATAAAAGCGATGATATCTGGAATTTACAGTAAACACCGATAAAGAACACTCATTTTGGGTGTTAAACTCCCGCAGAGTAATACTGCAGATCACTTCCTGAGTTAAGCAAGTAGCCTTGTAGGTGTGATAAGCAATCTTACGGATATTTTCGCTCTCCATTCCTTTTAAACCACCACTTAGATACTTATAAAATCATAATAAATATGTTTTATATCTATTTACTTCTGTAATAAACTTCAAGGAGATTAGATTTATCTGTTCTGATAAAAGAAGTGGTATGTGGAATTTGCAGTAAACACTGATAAAGAACACTAGTTTTGGGTTTTGAACTCCCACAGAGTAATACTGCAGATCACTTCCTGAGTTAAACATGTAGCCTTGTAGGTGTAATAAACAATCTTTCGAATATTTTTGCTCTCCATCCCTTTTAAAACCACCACTTAGATACTTATAAAACCATAATAAATATGGTTTATATCTATTAACTTCTTTAATAAACATTTCTAAAACCTCAAATTTACACATTTCGTACACATGTGATTAAAGAAAACATTTGGGTGGGGTCGGAAGAAGGTATTTCTGAACAAAATACATTTGAATGGAATGCAAAAGGAGGTAATTCTGAAATATGTTAATTTAGCACATAATAATTATATAATTCTATGCAAGCAATAAAATTCCCACTTTACAATAAGTCTACACATGCAAGTATCTTTGGTAAATAATTTTCAAACATGCAAGAAGAATAAAAAATTGGGTATTTTAATAGATCTATTTGACAATTAGGGATTAATTGATTTCTTTTAAATTTGGGGGAAATAAGATGATATTGGAAATAAAAGAATTCAGACAGTTGATAAATGAGAAATACTTTAGTTAATATCTGAAATGAAATCATTTTATACAAATTTTTGACACTGTTTAAACAACATATTATTGTCATTTTGACATTATAACAAAAATTTATTATCATGGGTTTTCAATTTTAAGATATGAAAAAGTATGGACATTATTATACAAGTGAAGGTCCTGATCATTTTTTCCAAGTATAAATCTGTGTTTATTTGGTTGAATTTGATTTATTCCTATAAAATTACATTGTTATATTTGTGGATTAAGTGCATAATACTGAATAGCAAGGATTATTCTTGCATCAAGATGTCAGATTTTTGCTGTTTGCAAATGATGTACATGTACAGTATTAGGACATAATTGACTTTGCGAAAATGAATTTCACTATATAATCTTAGTAATCCTGCATCCCTTTGATTTGTCCTCCAAATTTGGTAGATATCCACAATTATTGAAAATCAATAAATGACACATACATATATAACCCTTGAAGTCTCGGCCTAATTTTGATATTCCCGTTAGTTTACATCCATGAATTACTCTAAAATATCAAAGATATTTATGAATTACATTATTTATCCATTAATAAACTTCAAAATGAAGTCACTAGAATTTTACTCACATAAAAATTAGTGTATTCCATCCTGAAATAAAACACAGATTGTAATAGGATTTCTTACACATAAGTACAAAAACCTCACCTTCATGTGAATCAATTTTCTTTATTAAAATTGTAAAAGCAATGAATTATAGAGGAAAAAACATGAATTTTTTAAGAACACCTGAACGTCAAAATACATAATTCTGTAATCACTTGCACTCATTATCATATTTATTATTTTGTCATCGGTATCTTATTGGACACATGTCCCATCATTTTATTGTTATTTGTCGCATTGCAAAATTTTTCTTCCATTAAACACTTCAAATCACCCTTTTCCAAGGCCAAAAATTAAGTCTGCCTTTCTTGGACATCCTGTTAAGAGATAAAATGCATGTCAGTAAATAAACTCAAAGGATAATCATTGACATTATACAATAATACATAAATATTATGTAATAATATTCTTAATTGTTAATTCATAAATATGCTATCCTTTGAATATAATGACGTTGTCAAATGAAGGAAATTTATTGAATTTACATGTCAGGTTTCTATTCATTTTTAACGTAATAAATCATCACATTTATTCCCTATTCTCATTAAACTGTTATTCTCAATTATAACTAAATTTTTTTTTTTTTTCGGCCAACCTTTTTATAACTGTATAAAAATATGACATTGCAGCCAACTCTGCCATTCTGCCATTTTCAACCCCTTTAAGGCTTAAACCCTGTAAACTGCAATAATATATGAACATGCCTATATACTAATTATATACTAAGTCAATGTTTCATTGTTCACTAAAATTGTATAATTTTATTCTTCAGAGTAATTGAGAAAATCATAATTGACCATTTTTGTCACTAAATGGATGGTAAATTAACTTGATTTCAAAATTTAAAAATAATAATAATAAAAACAAAAACAAATAAAATTCAAATAGGCCAACATTTTACAACTATTTAAAAATATAACGTTGCAGCCATCCTGATATTTTCACACTCCTATTTCATTAATTCAAAATCCTGTAAACTGCAATAAAATATGAATATTCCTATGTATTAAATTAGTATTACAATAATCAATTACATTTTGCACTTAGAATTGTAAATGATTTTTTTTTCAGAGTAATTGAGAAAATCAGAAGTGTCAATTTTTGGTCTCATAATCATTTAAATGGACGGTAAAATCGTTAAATTCTAAAATATAAAAAATAATGGAGAAAAATATTGATAAAAAATTAACCAAGTAGTTCAAAATTTTTATATATCAAATTCACAACTGACAATCAATAGTTTTATTCGATACAGAAACAAAACAGTTTTAAGACCTTAGTTTTTACAGCCAAATCTGCAATTCAGACATTCCCAGCTCTATTTCGATTTTCTGTTAATTCCTTAAAGTTTAAACCTTGTAAACTGTATTTAAATATGAATATGCCTATTTACAAAGTTACTGTCACAATAGAGAAAATCAGAGGTGATAATAATTCAAAAATGGACGTTAAAATACCTGAATTTTAAAATCTAACGAGGAAAAAAGAAAAATATTAATAAAAAAAATAATCGTGTACTTCAAAATGTTAATAATTAACTTCAGAAATGAATGCAGAAACAAAACAGCTTTTTAACCAACCATGTTACAACTGATATCAATAGAAACTCAAGCAGATAATCACAACATTTCGTCTTCGTCGTAGCTTTAAATAAATGTTCGATTAATCACTTAAAATCGGTATATCGTAGTGAATTACAAATCAATAAACAGAATATACATATGTGCTTCACAATTACTGAGTACATTAATAAGATCAAATGCTAAATAAGTATAACTTAAGAATAACTTTGTATTTAATTTTTCCACATTTTTGACAAAATTTTTAAAAGTAGCATACCATGAGGATTATAATATGGGTGATTTTCTATCTAAGTTTTTAGATAAAAATCATTGAACTTTCTCCTTTAGAATAGCTCACTTCATAATAGTTATGTTCTTGCAATAAAATAATTAGCATCTCATCCGAAGTGATTCAATAATTTCAATGCTTTTAGCTTTTCGACATTGTATGGTTTTCCAATGGTTCTCGGCGATTGATGTAATTCGCTTCATAACAAGCTCAAACTGCCTTGATTACGTAAATATTTAATATATCTAACCACTAAATCGGTGTATTTGGTTACCTAAACATATAAACTTTATCACAATAACAACTGCTCACCTGTTCTGATTTTTGTATGGCTAATTATCCTATGATTTCTGAAGTGATGCTAATCCAAGCGACAATTGAAAATGGCGGATTTCCCCCGATTAGTTGACACAGTACGCAGGATCTCCGAGACGCTTAAGGACATCGCCTATATGACCGTTGCTCTATATAAAACCGTCGAGTCACCATTCACTATTATCTCTATATATCGCTGCTGATATATATTTGAAAAATCTGATTTTTAGATTAAATCAGCAAAGGAAAATTCATCTAGTGAAAAGATTAATGACACAAAAAGAAAATCGATTGCGGTTACCAAAAGAATTATTTAGAATTCAGAATTCTGGATATCAGACTTTCTATATAGAAAATTTTCCGAGGGAAGATTTTCTTGGGTGGAAGGTTTTCTTTATGAAACCGGCAACCATCAATAGCCAGTAATTCAATACACATTTGATAGAGAAAATAATTATACCATTATCAAAATTTGTTTGCATTTGCTGTAAATAATATCAGTTAAACGCTCATATTACATCATAAATTACAGAATTATGTTTTGATAGAAAGAAAGATAAATTATCTTATCAGCTTGTTCTCTGTACTGATGTTTGGCGAATGTCCTTCAACAGAAGGTTTATCTGAAATAATTTCAGTATATACCCCGACCTAGAAATTTGGTGATTTTAAATTTGAAATGTATGTTATACAATACGTTTTTTTTATCGTATTTGGACATAAACCAAGTTGTTTCGTAGAATACAAGATCACATATATTCTGCTAATTCCGTTTGTTTATTCTGAAGTCGTAAAAACTGACGTGACAACCATTATGTAATAGTTTTTTTGAATTCCTACCTTCACATGCTATTTATAAACATCGCGGGACACCTGATGCTATAATTCGAATATTTTATTGTTGTACTTTAATTCATCTAAGTCAAATGTTATCCATTTGAAATAGTATAAAATAATAAGCCAGTACTGATATACCTTCATAAACATATTATTTTGTTTACTAAAGTGTCAGAATATAGTAGTACACAAAGATTTTTCATCAAAATAAAATCACATTGAAACATGACAAAAGAATACCATTAAATATAATTATAAAGACAAAATGCTTTACCTTAACATCGCAACAATAACTGCTAAATATAATACACCTTTCAACGCCGACACCAAGCTAATTGTAAACCTAATTCTAGGAAGCTTAGTATTTGTTAAGAATTATCTTATCCACTGATACCAATCAAATTGTTATTACCATATAAGGACATAACAAGTAACTTTAAATTTAGATTTCACAAAATTTCCACAGCTCGATATAAGTTTCTTGCTATATGTTAACATTTTGTTATCATTTATGGACAAAATGTAATGATTTATCTTCAAAAAGATAACCCATTTCATACTGTATCCTGTGATTTGATTGATCGACACTGTTTCGTAACATGCCTTCATATATAGTATAATATAACTTTGGAGAGAGACACGCCCCCTTTAAAACACGCAGCCGTACTTGCACTATTTTCTATTGAAAACAGACGTTTGTCAACTAATTATACATCTGAAAACTGGAAATATTCCTCATCGTGGTTGTAAATAAACAGTCAACAAGGAGGGAGACGTTTCAAACTTTAACATAGCTAATGCTGAAAATTTTGTTCGTTTAGTCTAAATATTTAGTATTTGTTAAGAATTATCTTATTCACTGATACTTATCAAATTGTTTTCAAAATATAAGGATATAACAAGTAACTTTAAATTTAGATTTCACAAAATGTCCACAGCTCGATATAAATTTCTTGCTATATGTTAACGTTTTGTTGTCATTTATGGACAAAATGTAATGA
>BROG01001966.1:0-20417 GCA_030159075.1 Atrina japonica | reverse complement strand
ATATATGGTTTAGGGGTGGGAACCACCACGGTTTTTGAGATAATCGAAGATTTCTGAAAAACGGGGTGGGAATGACCCTGGGGATCCCCAAAATACCACAATACAACTTCCTTTTTTGTGTTGTCCTGAGTAATAAAATATATATTTATTTTGTATCTTTTTTTAATCTTCTAGGTAAAAAAATACATGGTTTAGTGGAGGGGATTTCACCTTTTTAGATAATTGAATATCTATGTAAGAAAGGGGTGTGGACGACCCTGGGGACCCCAAAAGTATCACCATTAAGCTTGTCTTGTCATTGCTTTAAGTGTGGGGACTGCAACGGTTTTTCAGATAATTGATGATTTCGGAGAAACGGGTGTGAATGACACTGGGGATCCCAAAAATACCACAAAACAACTTGTTTTTTTTTGGGGGGGGTAACAAAAAATGTTTTGTTGTTGTTGTTTTGTTATATTTATTTATTTTTTTTTTTTTTTTTTTTTTTTTTGTCCTGGGTGAAAAATATATGAATTAGTGGTGGGCATCTCAACTATTTTTCATAGTATTTCTGAAATGAGAATGTGGGGAATGACGCTGGGGATAAAACATTATATGGCAATGAACCACTTACACAATATCATTCAAAAGAATATTTGGTTTGGGTTATAATTTTTATCAGTTAAAATGCAAGTAAAAATGTGATGTTTTATTTTCCTATATGTTTCTATAGTAAACCTCAGCCTGTAAAATATACCTTAGATCCCCCTTACCCCCCAACTCAAACTTTCTTGCACAAGTAGCAATACAGGCCTACAATACCCTTAGGTTTCATGGACTTTCACTTCGAAGTTCCTGAGAAACAGTGAGTTATGGAAGATATTCTAACATTAAGTACATTTTACTATATAGTAAATTTAGCCCGACCCTAGGGGCAGAACCCATGCACTCAGGGTAGTGAATATTATGATATTGGTAGAGGGCTTCATGCTCTTTCTAACCATACATTCAGTTTTCCTTTAAGATGTGCATAAACATTTAAACAGTATGTAAATGGAAGTTAAGTCATATAGAAATTCTCCTCAAATGTTTACCAATTAAATGTTGTTGTTTATAATGATACTTTCCGTTTCTACAGCTTCCGGCAGTCCAACTCTGGTCTTACATTTATCTTTCATTCGAGACAAAAAACAGAGTGAATGAAAACAAAATGCAAACAAGAAAATATTAATTCATATATCACTATCTCTGTCATCAGCGCATGTATAATAATGGTCTACCAAGGTAAAGTGGCGCAGCAAAAACAAAATAAATACGGTCTACTTTCCAAAAATAGGTTGTACAGGTAAATATATGTTGCCTTGCACGGATTCTATGCATTACAGAATATCTAATATATTTGTGACGACAAGTAGCTTGTCATCCCTGTTATGATTTTATTTAGACTCGTTGTGTTTGTAAACATGTGCTAATTTACATTGGAAAATCTGTAATTTGATCGCTTATAAACAGTATGCTTCAACTATATACTTTTTATCTGTTTGAACCAATTTCATAGTATACAATAACAAACATACACAAATTGTTTGTCATGAGATAGATTGCAGCATAACTGCATTTATCACGTAGCGTTTATAATGTAACATTGTTCTCTTCTTTTCATTACTAGATTATCATCGGAAGCATTCGAACCGGCACGTGATATATCGCTGAACTCTCCTGATGTTTGTCTACCATTACTTGCCATCACGCCATTATCTGAAATATATATAACACATCAATACAAAAAAGTAAAATCTTTCAATAATCCATTCTTTTCAATGCAAAATTGGACACGTTGGCATCGTCTTTTAGTCAAACCGATTGACACTGGAATTGTTATAAAAAATAATCATTTTAAAAACTTTGGAAACATGACAGGAAATAAAAATAAATACATGCCCGGAAGTAAAATTAATTTCAATTATGAAATTAAGTTACCACATATTTGCACATTTTAAAGAAAACTTTATATACAATGTGGAGGAATACCTAAGTGACTGACACAACCTGATCTAATTTACGAAGTGGTATGGGCTCCTAACCGAAGTTTACATATATATATTTATATATATATATATATATATATATATATATATATATATATATATAATATATATATATATATATATATATATATATATATATATATATATATATATCCCCGTTATACCCCCACAGTCTTGTGATTAAAGGAAAGATAACTCGCATTCACGGCAACCAAGTTTTAATGTGTGTTGGTATAAGTTACATGCTATCTGGGAGCAGTCATTGATATCCAATTGAGTTTAGTGCGGCTTTTTGAGTTAGTAACACTTTAGATTTTATCTTGTGTACCACAGTTTCAAATTAGGAAATATAGAATAAAATGAAACACACAAATACAATGTGTACACGTTATTTTAACCCCGTTCTGATTATGTCTACAGGTGAACAGCTAAACTGGACGTTCCTTCTGAAGTTCTGGACAAAGATTCCTAATTTATGATCAAACTCAAACGATATATACAAAATATGTAATAGGTGGAAAAAGACACAATAGGTGATGTATGTGACTGTCATATTTCTATTGCATATCTCGAGCAATTGATTGGCCAAATAGACATAAATCATAAATAATGATTTTAGGATAACACTTGTATCTCATAATGCTTCATACCAATTTTCAGCCACATATGCGGCCTAATTCAACATGTCGGACCGAAATAGAACAGAGGGTGATGCGTCATTAGACCTTACCGGGTTAATAACTATATATAGCAATCAAAACCTTCAAAAGGGTACTGTCATGTCTAATGGCTTAATAGGACAGTTGCATACTTCTAGAGTAATAGGCTTCTGATATCATATATATATATATATGTATATATATATATATATATATATATATATATATATATATATATATATATATATATATATATATATATGTCTCTGTGTGTGTGTGTGTGTGTGTGTGTATATATATATATATATATATAATATATAATATATATATATATAATATATATATATATATATATATATATATATATATATATATATATATATATATATATATATATATATATATATATATATATATATATATATATATATATATCCCCGTTATACTCCCACATTTTGTTTTTTCCAATTTTCCCGGTAAAACGGGTTTGGTGAAATATAGTTGTTTACCATTTTGTTGCCATTTTCAAGTGTCAAATCTTCACAGTATATGACATCATATAAACAACTCACTTTACTAAAATGCCAAAAACCCATCACTGTTTTAAAGTTTGCAATCTGTAGTTCTAAATCTATATACGAATGATCTGTTTTATACCATGACATATTTTTCACCATTTTTATTATTGACATTAATTCTTCAGATGTTAAAAAGAAAATGGAGGTCGAGCGTGTATTATGGGAAACCAATCGATTATGTAAATTTTGATGAAAATGTTAAGCCAGTATTTCGTTAGGTTGTGCCAACATATGTTTTATTTCTCTTCACGACGGCCATCATGAATTTAAAATTGACATCATTTTGCTCAAAAGTGGAGATTGAAAACAGATTCACACATTGTTTAACGTGATATAAGTGATGACGATTATTTGAAATACAACAAAATGACCTAAAAATATGTTAAATAGAAAGGAATTTTAGAAATAAATCATAACTTCCGGTGGGGACAAGTATAAGCGATAAAAAAATTTTCGTTTGATATATAAGTCATTATTAAAGATATACAGGAAGGTCTAATAATGTATAATTCTATATACATTATATAGAAATATAATGACTGGTAATAAATGACCTTTGACAAAGTCAAGTAACATTACGATGGACGAACGCCAAGTGAAGACATCAAATTAAGAACTAATTATAAATAAGACCAACCCAAAAATGCTTCAAATTAACAACTATCAAAGTACAATGATTTAAACATTGGCATGTGGCAGTATCGGTCAAATGTTGAAAATTTGTAAAACTGGAAGTTATCGACCGATATTTGACCGGAAGTGATATTTTATTACTACAACCAGACAACTAAACCTTCATCCACTCAACCTAGTAACATTTTGTATAAAATAACAGCAATATTGATGCAAAAGGGGACATACATTAAATGTGTTTTACCTGGATAGACGTCATTTTCAAAATGAAAGATGGCCGCCGTGATCAGATGGAATTATTTCATGGATACCCCTCAATATGATTAAATACACCTAAAGGCATGTTCTTAAAATTTTTCATGCTAGTATCACCATTTGCATGGTTTTGTGGTAAGCTGCTTAAATATTTATAAAACTTTGTATACAGGGTTTGGGATGTTCCTTAACTTACTTACAAATAAATAGCCTGCAGTATTTGTCGATTGATATTTACATTAACATTTTTTTTATTACGAAAAAAGACAAGATTGATTCTCAGTTCACACCTATCAAAGATAAGTGTGTGAAAAATAGCCTACCGCGGTGTGAATGCCATGACTTATCCATCCCATAGCTTAATCTGTCTTTAACAACATGAATAAAGTCATTAACCAATCAATTGTCTCTCAGTCAAAAACATATACAACTGAATTGCAATTGTAAGTGTTTCACTGTAATACAAACCAGGTTTTGTTGCACTTGGTTGTCAACTCTGCTTCCCCGTGGCATTCCATACTCGTCTAGAAACGAAAGAATTGTCATTTTAAAAGCATAATTATGAGAACCTAGATAAGATATAAAATATAATATCATGGCGTAGAGGGTAGTAATAATGTTGGACTAAAATTGGAAGCTTAATTACCTCCAAATAAATTTACTGCTCTTTGTATACAGATCTTCTGTGCAGAGCCCTAGAATTATTTTCAAATCACCGGTATGTTTGTTTGCTATGTATCTTCTTTGTTTTAAATACACATTTTAATTGTTGACTTTCTTTAAATGAGATATAGTCGATCTGCCAATCAACTAAACTATTGTATTTTGTAACCATCAATGAACTGATATGATTCCCTGTAATATGTTATCTTTGTTAAAGGATGACCTAGTTGTTATTTGGTTAGCGTTTTATTTTTAGCATAGGCGTATGTTTCTCCTTCATATCACCACAGCAACGACTAAACAATATCAACACACAAAACTTTATGATTTAACTCTTTGCAGTTAAGAAAGGGTCAAAGCTATTTTACAAACTGAGTGCTTCTGAAGAAGGGACTTTAATTCTAAACGTATACAATGATTAATCATCATAGCAGGTAGATATCAATTCATGATTATGTATCAATAATATATAGATAGATTGATAAACAGACTCAAATGCAGACATAAAAATAAATAACATAGACAAATATACCTCTACACTTTTTGATTTTTGATCTGCATATGAAGTGCCAAACACAAAAAATGATAATCAAACAAGTGATAGTGCCCAGCATCGTTGCAATTACTGCTAGTCCAACGCTGCTGAAAGTGTTAAAAGTGAGATATTAAAATCGAATTCAGAGTTTAATTTGGTAATTATAATATGTTTTCATGTACAACAACGCTCATGCTGTCATAGTAAGCGAATTTAAAGATAATGATATTTATGCATCAAAATGGCCAGCACAAACTCCAGACCTAAATTCCGTCGAATTTATTTGGTTAAAAGTAAAACAAGGCCTCCAGAAATCAAGTCGAAATATAACAACCAATGTTGAACTGTTCACTGAAATCCAACGTATTTAGGAAAGCGTACAGATAAATGATATAAAACAATTATACAACATCATTCCACAAAGGATTTCTGACGCCATCAGAGTGAAAGGCAATATCACGAAATATTAAGGTAGAATGTGTTTATTCCCCTAAAATCTCCATTTAATACTCACATAACAAAAATTACGCGAATCCATTTCCAAAACTACGAATAAATATGTCCCAGGACGGTATATACATATTGTGTTGGTGAACTCTTTTTCTCATTGGCTCTTTACAATATTTTCTTTTTTACTGTTTAAATTCTCTATTGGCCAATTATATCTTTTCATTTACTGTATAGATTACCATTTGTAATATCTAAGTTAGAACTGTATTTTGTTTTGACATCGTCGTTATCCATCCATCCTGCATCTGCTACATTTCATGGTATGCTATTGTTAAATTTAACTACATGTTAGACTACGGTTATAAATTTTGATATCTATATTTAAAGTAGCATTAGCCAAGTTAGGAATATTTTTTTTTCGGAAAGTGTGTAATAACCATGAAACGATTGTATACTATAAAAATCATCCGACAATACGATTTACAGTCGGAAAGACATGGCACCTGATTACCACGAGATGTCCACGAGATTTGCTGGTTGGGTGAAGTTAAGAGGAAAACTCGCACCCAAGAAGAATCGTACCAAGACAAAAACCTAGACCGACTGAGTGACAAACCCAACAATTAATAGAAGAATTATTTTGTACTACCATACTTTGATATCATATACGAGATTTCTTATGTCAAGATACTATCATTGATGTTTATGACAATGGTGACATTCCATGATCAAAGTGTGGAGAATGTGTATGCAGCAGTTATATACAAATTAAAATGCCCTTGCATCATATTAAGTTATTTTATACTAATGTAATATTTCGCTGGGATTGTTCAATTAAAATTCTAAATTCCCCCAAAACTAAGATTGTCAATGACCTTTTTTAAGAGTGTGTAATCTAAGGTATTTAGATTCACTATTTCGCCTTGTACAATGCCACTATCGTTTTTCTGAAGTCTTATCGACAGAAACGTCGTATTGAGCATTTGCGTTGCTCCTTTTTGAAAACCTATAACTTTGGTGTTATTAATAATACTTAAACGTTTTTGCAATTCTACAGTTTATATATAATTATTCTATCGGTAATTTTTATTTTATGTGAAAGAGAATACGTTCCGTGTACATTTGATAGACCTGGGAATATTTGGAACCACTGACTAATGACGTCACGGTAAGCACACAAAACCCGGTCCGGTGGGAGACGTTTTTAACATTGCAAACTCCCATCTCCATGGAATTTATATTATGTACATAATATTAAAATCGTTATTCAACAACTCCAGTACGATATTAGACTTGTATTCAGTCCAATGGTTCAAAATTTAAAATTTTAGTTAGGTATTCCTATTTTGGAAGTGAGCTGCACGGACAGCAATGACTTAGATCGACACCTCAGTTGTTGTTTTTGTTATTGTTGTTGTTTTTGTTGTTGTTGTTGTTGTTGTTGTTGTTTACACACTCAAGAATCTATCACTCATATGGCGATGTCACCAAATGCCGGTGAAGGGCTTCAGATTTTGGCTTATGCACTTACGGCCATTGAGCAGAGAGGGTTCTTTTACGTGCCGATACCTACTGTGACATGTTGTTGCCATGTTGTAAATAATGTATTTACACCCACCCAGTAAATTAAAAATGTACAACATGACATGGGACCTTAGCTTTTACTGTCTCATCCAAAGCCAGTGACCTCTGTCGAGGCTCGAACCCGCAACCCCCAGGTTGTGAATCGAGCACTCTATTAGGAATCAGCGGTAGAGGAAATCCCGCATGGACTTTTTTCTCAAACATCCCCCTTATGGAGATGACTTGACACCCGGGATTCCCCTCTTTCCAGTTGATATATAAGCCAGAATAGGGTTAGCACTTTACATGTACAAAATATGGTTATGGGTTTTTATTTTATATAGTTAGAGTAAGGCAAAGGTAGGCATTGAAATAAGTTATCCTAGATGAAGGGGATCCAGCCATGGTCTTTTCTGGCCAAACACCACCCTTATGCCTACTTCTTGGCTATCGGGATACCTCTCTGTCTAGCGATATATTGGCTAGATAAGGACTTTATTGGTTATTGTATTTTATCCTAAGATTCTGTTAAGATTATCTTAAGAAGTAAAACTTATTCGTTCTCATAACACCAGTCCCCACAGTCCCTCGTAGCCTGCACCACACACAATATACCTATTTTGGCCCAGTATTAAGCGGATTAGCAATGTTCCCTTAAATAAGCTTTAGGCTCCCTCCCCAAATATTTCTCAAAGTAAAACAAAAAACATTTTTACTTAATTAAACGCATGTATTAGCATTCAACTGGCCTCAATGTTGGGTATATGCACTCTTCTGCTTACCTCTTATAGGTATTCAGACCTCCGAGCCTGGACAACTTCACGTTAAACACTTTGGCTATATCATTCGGTTAATGCACTTCTTCTATCTATTTGGCAATTCATAAATAAATATCTTATTTAGACTGTCAATCAAAAATGTGTGACCTTGTATCTTCTAAATGCTAAATTCTTTAAGCCGCTGTTACTTTGCTGCTGTGCCTCACTCCCCACATCGGGCCCGGGGACTCTACTTACATCGGACCAGAGCCACAAGATACAGAGGAGCCGGCCGGTTATCAACAAGAAGGCCCCTCCCATCTGGCAGCCGAGGGACCAACCCAGTGAGAAGAGGACCCAAAACCGGCAAACTCCACCACAAGATCAAACGCTCAAGCCTACTCCGTTGGTGAGAACACGTGTAACAACTTCCATTATGGTTGCATGAACACAAGGAGCCTCTCCGGAGCTACATGGGTAGCTCCAGCGTGTGGCAAGGTTTTGAGTAGTCACGCCGCACGATAAATCAACTCTGACTTACTGATCGAGCACTTTACTGTGAAGCCTGGACAGCTCTCTCGTCACCTCAGTCAGATTATCCATATTGACACCTAGAGATATGGGTACTATAAAACAGAATCCACAGATCTATATTATTATAATATATATTTTCTGTCATGGTGATTTAGTACTAAAGTAATTTCGGGACGTGTAAGAGATTTCGGCTATTGCTTCCAAGTAATTTTATTATCGACACTATGATAACATGTATATAAAATCTGCATTGTAAAGTACATGTGTATGAATAATTCGAATTTATATGTTTAGTAGTCTACTAAAATGTGTGTGTGTGTGTGTGTGTGTGTGTGTGTGTGTGTCAGAGTAATCCCTATAAATACATACATACATACATACATACATGCATACATACATACATACATGCACGCACGCACGCACGCACGCATACATACATACATACATACATACATACATACATACATACATATAATGTTATAACACGATGTATATAGAGACTACAAACAAACTGGGTATGGAAATCTGAACATGAAATAAAACATTACCTGTCATATTCTGGTTCACCTGGTGGAATTCTTGTGTCATTGTTATTTGCCTGGAAATATCTTCGCAGAGACTGAAATCGATTCAGTGATATTGTGTTCTTGAATCCTGTGCTGAATGAAAATAAAATCACATCTAGCTTATCTAAAATTATAATGTACATCAATGAAATTTGAATTTGCTATATATATGCTAAATTGCAGTTTATCACAATTTGCAAAAAGTTAATATATAATTAAAAATACAAACTACAAATTTTGTATGGAAATATAGATAAGTAAAAAAAAGAGAATGGCATTTTATTCATTCTATATTTCCATGTACACGAAGATATAGATCATTTGTTTACTTCTGTTAGGTGTTATCTATTTTTTCATATATTTTAAACTAAGTTTTAGACGTTTGCTAGTTTACTATCATCAGGTAAGTGGTCTTTTCCTGTATGCATTTTAATTGGTTTTCCTTCAAAAGTAAAAACTGGCATCTACCATAATCTTGAAAAGTTGATGAGTGTGGTATAAATTGATAAAATAACTTTATTCAAAATTTATTTTCAAATCACTGATAATTTTGTTATTTATATTAGATGGTGTAGTGATAGATTATTCGATTGGGGGTGGAAGGTTCTGGGTTTGAGTCTCGACAAATGGTCATTACAAAATTGCTTTTAAATTTTAGTGACTGTCCTTGCGTGAAGTGTATAGCATACCAAGTGAAAGTCATGTTCTTTCGAATGAGACCATAGGTTTGTGTCAAGACAAGTGTGGCATGAAAAATAACCAAATTTCTAGTAGCATCAATTCATAGTAGAAGTGAAAATTTATTTTTCTAAAGTGACATATATCTATAGATATAAGTAAAACATTCATTGCCAAAAAAAAAACTAAAAACAAACAAAAAGTACAATTATAATTTACATGTAGACTAGCCTACATTACACATTTTTATGTAGGCCTATACGCCAGATTGCACTCGACTTTTGACATAAACTGTACAGTACCATTTTTTTATTTTTAAATCATGATCACCTATGACTCTTTACCATGCAAACAGTTGAACATTGATTGTGTGATCATGCTTTAGGCATTAGCACTTGTGTGCCTGATGCAATCCATAGATTAAAATATTCTTCTAAAAATAACTTACTTGAAAAAAAAAAAACACTCTTAGACCAAAACATTTCAATATTTGGAAATTGAACCATCCTCGTAAAAGTATTCAGTCCCATTAATGTCATCATGTAGGGCACTGTAGTCTCAAACCAGCTAGCGTCAGGTGCGGGTCGTTGTTGTTGTGCGGCATACCGGTTGGTTTCTCTAACAAGCGTCGCAAAGTATTCCTCCGAAAACATCAGGAGAAAGAACGTGACTACATTAGCTGTTGACTGTAGAATATGCCGGGAATCTGTTCTTTCAGAAAACTCGATGGCATCCTTTGAATAATGTAAACTGTCGGACTAAAATCCGCCCTCAAAATCACTTGCCTGACGGTTACTGTTCAGTGACGAACAAGTATCCTGTTCCGACTCGGAATCTGTGTCTGACGAAAATGAATGGTCACTGAAATCAATATTCATATTGATGTACGAGGATGAGTCATCAGTTTCTTCTTCATCTGATTCATCAATTCGTAGATCTTCTTCGCTATCAGTATCATTTGATCTGTCCGATATTTGGTAGTGCGCGCTTTTTCTCAGTTCTACTAAACGATTGACCAACTTGACAGAATGCTCTCGGTGCAGCATGGTACGCCGATCTACATCGAGTCTAAATAGTTCATCGTCATATTAAGATATCTATATCATATTATACATGTGTCTACATGAAAGGCTAAATGTTATCTGGACTGGATCTAATCATCTAACATTTGGACAGGAATCAGTCGGAATAAAAAAAAAATCTCCACTATTTCAAAACTTATTTTAAATTACATTACAAAATTTTAATTCCTTATTATTTATTCCATGCATTTTGTGTGCTTTTTTTCTAAAATGGTCTTCAATAGCAAGTATTTGCGTCTTGATGATGACGATATTTTAGAGTCTATGTACAAAGACCCTCTTTTCGGAATCATGCCGTCGCCATTTCCGGCAAAAGTTATCTAGGCACGAGACCATAAACAAGGAAAATTCTTAGACAAATGTTATTCTCAAAAGTTAAGAATTTACTCATCTGAGTGAAAAGTGAAAACTCGCGGACAATAAAACCGACTTTAGAATTTTCTCAGCTGAGGAAAGATTGTCATGTGTAAATCTTGTCCAAAATATATGACCCAAATTATATCCCGATTCACTTATTTTTATGTTTGAATATTATTCTTACCATAATCTATGGTTCATTATTTAATAACCAAGCAAGAGGTATAAAATGCGTTAAATTCTAAATAGGCAGCATAAATAGGGGAATAGATATATACCTTTTAAAAACGTCTTGTAAAATGCCAATACATGACCGAAGTCAGTAATTAATACATATACTGTATATAATGTATATAATATACGGAGGTCCAATGATATAATATTTGACTCTCAAATGGTAGATCATGGAATCCAATTTCGGAACCGATCCGTCATTAGATATTTATATATGGTCTTGAATGTATCTTCGCCCCACAAACGGTATAAAAACATACAGTCACGTGCCTTTCGGATGAGGCGCACTACTGCATTAGCGTCAATCAGTAGCACGGGTCAACATTTATCAAATCATGTAGCATCTGCTGCTGATGTTGCTACTGCTGCTGTGGGTGTTAGCAATGTTTAAAATGTGTTCCGACATATTTTAAATTAAAGATCACGCCTTGCATTTCATATAGCTATACATGCAAGCTATTCAATTACAAACGGATTTGGCATCAATCATCTTCTACATAACACTGTCACATGTTCATGTGCATCATCTCCCTTCAAATATAATCTTATCGGGTATGTCATCACTGGTCACGTTTCTATTGTTAAAAATGAAACCCTAAATAATCGTATTTTAATATGTCAAAAATACCGCAAAGCCCATTCCTACAATTGGCGACAGAATTTCATTTTAGTTATGAATTCTGTCGAACATTATGCCAGACAATGAGCCAAATATGAAGACTTGGAAATGGGCACTTTGTCTGTATGGTTTATTGCTATACCATGGTTAATAAAATTTCTTATACGGAAACCTAAAGAAACTATGAAAACACGTTTTTCTTCTGCATTTAGTGACCCAGAAGTGGTAACCGAGCTGGATAGATTACATGACCAATATCTACTGGTCCCAGCAGACAAAGCCTCAAATAATAAAGGTTTTATTTGTAAGGCACATTACTATAAATGTTTATCAGAAGAACTAGGGTTTAATACGAATCCAGGTAAATCTACATACACACGTAGCTCACTCTCAAAGGACGGGATCCTTTAAAATCACGTGTCCGTATTACGTTCTTTTGATGTACCAACAACCGATACTAATTTTGAGCTACCGTATTTATATTGGATACTTAAACTTCACAAATACCCATATAAGCAGATGCATTAAGGAGGATCCAGCAATTCTTTTACCAACCTGTATCTTTAAGCCTTACTAAGATTCTAACAGCCATTAAGGAGAAACTTCAATAGTACTGTACAGTTGCTTATTCCAGAAGCGGTGTAAATCAGATGTGGATACTTCAAACTTCTAGACTAAAACTTTTAGAAAATTTGAAGGCACACAATTTTTGTTAGATTTACAGTATCAAAACATACGACCTTTACTCTTTACACAGCAATTCCACATAAAAAATTAAAGAGACAATTTTAACATCATAGACAACTGTTGTTTTTTTTTTCACCATAACTGGTACCGGGAAATTTAAATACCTTGTGATTGGTTATCATAATACTTATTTTATTGAACGCCACTCTGATTATACACATAAATACGCTGAAGTTGATTTAAAAATTGCTGTAATTTTTAATAGACAATATGTTTATAATGTTTGAAGACGTGGTCTTTCAACAAACTGTCGGCATCCCTATGGGAACCAATTGTGCTCCTTTATTGGCTGACCTATTCCTTTATTCATGTGAACAAACTTTATCCGGCAAGTGCTGAATTAAAAGAAGAAAAGGTTGCCTGTGTCCAGTAATTTGTCATTTAGATATATCGTTTTGTCATTAATTATGACAATGTCCATTCATATGTCGATGCGATATATCCCGGTGAGCTAGAAATTAAACAGGAAGCAGAGCAGAATCAAGCACACACGCTTCATACTTAGACATTTTACTTACTATAGACACCAGCGGGAAACTAGCAACTAAATTATACGACAAACAGGAGATGGTTATTCCTCTATTGCACCTAATTCCACCTCTAGATTTCAAGAGGTCCGTGTTCGTTCTTTTTGTTACCAGATTTGTACCCATATCCTGGACAACCTAGTGATTTATACTTTGGTATCTCAGACTTTTTTATATTAGTATGTTGTCTCCTGAAGTACCTGACAATTTATACTTTGGTATCAGTGATTTTTATATTTAACGAAAATACATTCCATGTCAATATTATACGCAAAGAATTTGTGAGAATTGATTTGGTTTTACTTCAATCGTGAATCAAGACAATTATATTACGCATATAAACCGATCATTATGGCAAGATACTCGTATTGTAATAAATAGCATGATGTTTGTATTTATATCATTGTTCATCTTTCAATTTTAACACGGTAATTACACATTAAATTGTATGAACTTGCAATGTGCTCGGCGTTCTGTGGTGTATATACTAGCCCAAACACACTTGTTTGTAAATCTAAATGAGGGAGTTTGCTAATTTGCTCACTTAAAAGTGAAAATCAAAGATCGTTCGCTTTAGATAATAGCATTTTAGAAAAAAGACAAAGTAAATTCTCAATTAATAATTAGATTCATGTAATCTTAGTTGGTTAAGCTCGAACTTTAAACAGATGAATGAGACCAAAATGTGATATTTAAACCGTAAAGGAGTCTAACATTTTTTTATGCTTAAAATCTTATCATATATAACGGTACTGCTTTAACAGAAAATCACTTCAATTATAATAAAAAAAAAAAGCCAGCAGGTACCGGGGTATTAATGTATTATGTATTATGTTTACACTCTGGGACTCAAACAGTATAAACCGTAATTATGTATACGCTCTGGGACTCAGTCTAATTCAATGGTTATTGAAATTAACGTTAGACCAAATTTAAACGTTCAAAAATGAGACGCCGTTTTACTGTGTTGAATTAAATCAGATGCATAGGTCGAAATATGCGGAACTTCAACTACAACTTACATCACCTAAGTGTAACATTATTTACGGGACTCAAAACAACAATAAAGCAAAACACTAGAGTAGTGCTTAAATAATTCGGTAAACGGCAAAAGAAATGTGTTATTTAAGGAGTTACCGCCCTTTACTCAGTACTGTGTATGCATTCTGTTTTTAATAACGAGATATGCGATCCTTCTACGAGGCCGTAGGGTTAGCATACATTTAAATTTAGATGGGGGTATGTTATGAAATGTTTGAATAATGTAATATGAAACAACTATTTTGCAAGGACGAGTTTGTTCGGTATAAGAACGACGAGATCGTTTATTGTTGAATAAAGTGTACAGGTGCACCAAGGTAAAAGGCACATGTTTACAAACACAATGCGTCTAAATCAAAGCATAATAGGGGTGACAAGCTAAATGTCGTCACAAAAGTAATAGAAATTTAATCATGCAAGGAGTCCGTACAATGCAATGTATTTTACCTGCACAACCTATTTTTGGAACATAGGTCGTTTTTATTTTGCTTTTTAAAACAAAGTTTTATAAAGCTACTGCGTTATTTTGATCGTTGATTTACCTTAACTTGATGTGCCAGATTACCTTCTTAGACTTGAACAGAAATTTTCAAACTTGAACAATGATGATAGATCCGTATTGACATTTAGTTAAAGAACTAACACATAAGCATATCCATTACGCGTATCTGTAATTGAATGCATTAATAGACTGTATATTTTGTCGCCTTAACTTGCCCCTTTATTACATGTCTAGTATTTCAATAAATTGCAAGGTATATCTAGATTACTTCTTACACTCAATAACACTTAGAAAAGCATATTGACCTTTACACACCGGATGTTGTCTGAAGGTAGTACAACGAACGTAAAATAAAACGTCGATTAAAAGTATTTTAAAACGAAATTGAAAATGTAGTTCAAAATGCCGTAGATATTATTTAATAAACATTTGATGCTAATTTGCATATATATATATATATATATATATATATATATATATATATATATATATAATATATATATATATATATATATATATATATATATATATATATATATATATATATTGTTTCTCTAAATCACGGTGAAATTTAATAGATGGGTGTAATGTATGCCATATTTAATTATATTAAGTATCAAGTCCAAATATTGAGGTAATGTAAAAGCCTGAAAATACAACTGAATATTATGAAATTAGAGATGATGATGATGATGATGATGATGATGACGATGATGATGATGATGGTAGCTGAGGTTTCACTTGTTTTAACGCACCTAATTAGTACTTTATAAAACATTATAAACACAAAGATTCTGCAACAAGTGTTAGTTGATAATCATGTTTATCAAACTCGAGTTAGTTACATTTTAAATTTAAAAGACACGGGGTTTACCGAGTGTTTATTCAATTCAAAAAAATAGCAAACGCGAGTTAGTCAAACTTGATAATCACCTTACATGAGTTTTTGAAATGTTTCTACCATAACTGAAAACTTGCCTAGTAGAATATTAGCATTCATCACGTCTAGACACCATCGGACTCGGGTTCTCATGATCGCGTTAAATTTGAACCTCGCTTCAATCACAATTTCTCCACTTTACATCACTATGTATACTTCTAGGAAACCCGACATTTATTGTTAGAGACTTCAATGACTGATCCCTTTCCCTCCAATTACTTTTATCAGATTTTGTATCACCCCTATTTGGAAGGTCTACAAGGAAGGCACCAAGTTCCTGAGTGCTTCTTGCTTGAAACTGACGTGCTAAAATGTAACTCATTCCACATGTATTCAATGGGATCTAGGTTAGGGGAACGGGCGGGCCATTCCCAAAGAGTAATACACTCTCTTTGTAAATACTCTTGGGCGACATTGTCTGTATGAGGACAGGCATTATCGTCCATCAAAATGAATCCATCACCAACTGCAGAACATACAACCTTCGGTATCGATAACTCATTTTGATACCACTGGGAAGTCAGTGTGCTTCGACCAAGGACAATGAGGTCAGTGCGTCCTTCCCAAATGATTCCATCCCAAACCATCATTGAGTCCCCGTCATACCGATCGTGTTTGCAGCATGGCATATTTCCCCTGGCACGCCTATCCGTGTAGTCTATACAGTACCGAGACTAATCGGTAAAGAGGACATGACGCCAGTCCATCCTTCTCCAGCCAACATTCTCCACGGTCCAAGCACATTGTAGATGGCGGTGGTTTGGAGGAAATGGGATCTGTATGTATGACCTTATCGATCGCAGTCCACTTTCGTGTAAACGTGTGCGTATGGTTTTGGTTGAAACACAGACCCCGGAAACCTTTTGAAGCTTAGAACAAAGTTGAAATGCAGTTGAAAACGGTTTCGTCGAGCCTGTATAATCAGAAAACGACCATCGGCCGCAGAAGTAGCCCTTCTTTTTCTCGCACAATGTCGCCTTACAGGCTCTTGTAAACTCGTATGGTGCAAACCAAGTGCCTTGCCAAACTCATTTGTATTGTTTCGCATTTGTATCTGATTCCTAGAGCATGCATTTGACTATGACCCCTGGCACTTGTATTTGTATCTGACCCGTAACACGTGCATTTGTATATGACCCCTAGCACTTGTATTTGTATATGACCATAATCACTTGTATTTGTATATGATCCGTAGTACTTGTATTTGTATATTACCCCTAGCACTCGTATTAGTATGTGATCCCTAGCACTCGAGTTCTTTATGATCCCTAACACTTATATTTGCATATGACCCATAGTATTTGTATATGAACCTTAGCACTTGTATTAGTATGTGATACCTAGCACTTGTATTTGTATAATCCATAGTACTTGCATCGGTATATGTTCCCTAGTACCTGTATTTGTATATGATCCGTAGTATTTGTCTTTGTATATGATCCCTGGCACTTGTATGTGTATATGATCTGTAGTGCTTGTATTTGACTATGATCCTCTGCAAATACATTTAACCATGTCCCTTAGCACTTGTATTTGTATATGATCCCTAGTACTTGCATTTGCACTACTCAACATTCGTATTATTTCCTTGAGTAAGAATTGCTATTTAACAGAGAAGCGCTACGCCTTTACATAAACAAGGTCATGTCCACCGTTGTTAATGACTCGACAAATCGTTTTTTGGCTTAAACGTTCTATCAATTTTAAGCTTTAAGCATATGCGTCTATGGTGTCTATGTTTGATAACTTCGGGGCCTCCGTTGCCGAGTGGTTAGCGCATCGCGCTTTGAACAATGGAGTCTCTCACGTTTGGTCAGAGCAGGTTCGAGCCCTGCTGGAATCTAAGCTGATCTTCCGTGAGGAAGTTTGCCAGCTTACTTTGGGTGGACCGGTGGACTCCTTCCGGGTACATTGGAACCGTTTCCATCCTCCACCATTAAAAATAGCCACCACCGTATAACAAAAAAATAATGAGTATGGCGTAAAACCAAAATAAAAAACTCATACTCTCTCTCGTTCTTTTCTAATCAAAATATTTTGAACAATTCTATGGTGGAGGTCAATAGTGTAGGAGAGATTCAGTTACAGTGTACTACTAAACTCCAACAACTAACAGACAAACTTTCTCACATAACATACAGAGGAAATCTAAATACCAAAGGCAAAACTATTATGTAAGAATTGTACATTTTATTATACCAATGAGCATACGAGTTAACCTATATTTTCATTTCTTTGATATCAGAAAATGTCAAAAATTTTTAAACATTAAATAGATCTCCAAATAATATTTAAATCCACACTATTACGCTCCGGATGACACAAATTACATGTATGGTACAGGATACGTATGGCACATGTTTGGATTCGAATTTCAACTCCAAGTACCGGGTCATACAAAGGACTGCTTATATTGGTAGTGACTACAAAAGATCGACATAGGAAATGAAAGTCATGGGTCTTAAGAATTATACTTAAATTTGCGGTCCCCTAAAATGGCAGGCATGACACGTAAAAGAACGTTCACTATTGCATTGGCGCCAATTCATTGCATTTGTCAAAATGTGTGGCACTTCATCTAATGCATGTTATATTTCGATAAAAGTGAAAAATTCTTGACGGGATGTAAAACAACTAACAAGTAATTCTGATGAATTGATCTCTCTCTCTCTCTCTCTCTCTCTCTCTCTCTCTCTCCTCTCTCTCTCTCTCTCTCTCGTCTCTCTCTCTCTCTCTTCTCGTCTCTCTCAGAACTCTCTCTCCTCTCTCTCTCTCTCTCTCTCTCTCTCTCTCTCTCTCTCTCTCTCTCTCTCTCTCTCAAAACAATGAAGTTAAACGGAAATAATAACCTATATTTATAGAAGCGTCAATTTGAATCGAATTTCAATTCTCTTTGCAAAATGTGTATACAATGATTAAATGATCCAACGAAACAAATGACAGATCAGAACTTTATTTACACTCTAAATCTTACATGTTAATGTATACAATAAACGAATGTATTACAAAACACATGTGTGAACAAGATGTACAATGACCACGTGTAATATGTATATAGCTTCACACATACAAAACAATTAAGAAAACAGATTCATTATTATTTTTAGGTCACCTGAGCATGGCTCGGGGTGACCTATTGCGATCTTGTTTTGTCTGTAATCGCCCGTCGTTCGTTGTTCTTTGTTTACTTTTAAACAGTTTTGACTTCTTCTCAAAAACCAATAGTCAAATTTCAACCAAACTTGGCATATATCATCCCCATATGAAGCCGCATAACGTTTGTGAATGGACCCATCGGCGCTCTAAATGGGACAATAAGGATCAAAACTTGGTACATCTTTAAAAATCTTAAAAACCAATCATCAGATGACGTTCAAATTTTGTATGAATGATTGTTAATTTAATATCTCACAGTTTGCGAATGGAAAACAAATCTGTTCGCCACTAGGAGGCGCTTCGGTAATGCACGGTTCAATTCTATAACAAATTGTTTGATAACTCAAAACTGAACGACGTTTGTATATATAGATATATGAGAAAGTTGTTAGGAATTATTTAAAGATCATTTTGACAAAACTTCAAGTTCATGGGGTCAAATGTCAAGGTCACAGATACCTAGGTAAACTGAAAATATGTTTTGTGTATACAATTTTCAACATGTTTGAGTACTTCTCAAGAACCATAAAGTTCATTTAAACCAAACTTGATAGAAAGCATAACTATGTAAAGTTGCAAGGTTTGTGTATTAAAAGGGGTTAGGACCAAACGTGGCTGTCATAGCTAAAAATAGAACAAATGAGTAAGCAGTTTTTTTTTATTTAATACATGTATCCAAAAAATTATTCGAGCTAAAATAAAAGCGACACCTTAATATCATCGGCTTGCAAAAATCTACCAAAACTTTATGGAAATTGTCGGGTTGACCCTTATGTGAATTATTTATCCTTTTTATGGATTTTCTTTTTCCATGGTTTTTTGACATCAAATTAAAAAGTATAATAGCTAGTAAAAGTGAAAGAAGCAAAAATATTCAGCACGCAAAAATCTACAAAAAAGTCAAGAAGTTTGACGATGTCAGGTCGTCCATTTTGTTGGTTATTTCTCTTTTCTGTGGATTTTTCATGTTGTTTGGGTGTTCTTTGGCATAATGTTGAAAAGTATAATTTCTAGAGTAAAAGTGAAAAAAAGAAAAAATGTTCAGCATGAGAAGATCTACACAAAAGTCAAAAGAGCTGAAATTGTCCGGTCACCCTTTATGGGCCCTGTTTTAGTCGATTTTTCGTGTTTTTTGGATGTCTTTTCACATTATCCTGAAAAGAATAATAGCTAGAGTAAACGTGAGAAAAGCAAACATGTTCAGCACGCAAAAATCTACAAAAAGTCATTAGGGCCGAAATTATCAGGTCACCTCTAATGAGAGTTATTTCTCCTTTTAAGTGGATTTCTAATGTTTTGGGCTCTGTTGTGAC